>CM053793.1:37851938-38139438 GCA_028749045.1 Cupressus sempervirens | reverse complement strand
GTGTATATTTTTACCTTTTATGAGATTCCCATTTTAAAATGTAAAATCAATTAAAACCTTCTAAGAAATAATTCTATGAAACAATTTTGTCCAATTGTAATTTGATGTGAGTCATTAATTATGATGTGAAAAATCCCCCTAGGGTTTGATTAAGTTAAATTTTGATGGGTATTCAATGGGTAACCCGAGATGGGTGGGCATGGGGGCCCTATAAGGAATTCAAATGGGGAGATGTTGGTTTCTTAGAAGGTTAATATAGGATTGAAAGTTTCCTAAATGGATAAGATGTTATCACTATACCATGGTGTAGAGCTCTTAATAGGGAAATTTTTCAAAAAGTCTTTATTGAAGGGGTCACACTTAATGTTATTAAAATTTTGATTAGCACTACTTATGTTAGATGAAATGAGAGAGATATCATTAATAATAATATTGGATAGTTAGTTAATCCTAGAATAATTGTTAAGAAAAATGAGTCTCCTTAATAGCGGTATTGCAAACAAGAAGATAGAAAATATTTCTTCCCTAAAACCCTACTTTATCCTAAAACTAGCTAATTGCTTCAAACTTCTGAGAAGAAATCAGAAAGATAGCAAGCAATAAAATTCAACCAGTTTGGACATGTAGTAGAGGAAAATTCTCAACATTCCTAAAGTTACACGAAAAAAGGAGTAAAGAAATCTAGGGATTGAGGTTGACCAAATCAAATACAAAACTATATAAAGATCAGAGCCATGGGTGGAAAATGGTGCACCATAGAATGAGAAAGAAATGCATCGATTAAGGCACAAGGACATTAAAGGAAAAAAAAAAACACTCAATAAAAGTGCTTGAAAGAAAAAGGAAGATTCAAAGCACACATCTAGATGGGGACAAGCAGATTTTCCCAAGTAACTGAGTGCAATTTACTAAAGCTAGCCAAGGTAAAAAAAATTTTGATTAGATTAGGCATCCTTCACTCTAACCCTCTCCCAATGTACATTCATCACATTTAGGAAACATATATGAACACTATCATAAACCTAATCTAAATCATCAAAAACTAGTAGTAATTTTGGGAACAAATATTTAATATATATAGGATTGTTGGCTAATAGTTTGTCCCTCTTGTTAACTTGGCTTTACCTTAACTCTAGATACCTAGAACATGATGAAACAGAAGGATGTCACCAACAAACGGGTTAGTGTATATGTTAGATAACTACCCTTTAAGTTATAAGGTAAAACTCCCTTATATGCAATATATGCAATGAATCAAGTATTTTAAATAGATCTTTGGGATGGGGGTATGCTCTTAACCATAAAGTAGAAGAGGATAAACTAGGATGTTCATAACTACAAACATCCTAGGAAGAAATAGATTTAGGCAACCTATAACACAAAGTGAAATGGATATCACAAGGTACCTTAAAGCTCTTTTACCATCTACTCCTACTCCTAAGTGTAGATTAGTCCTATTGAGATGCAATCTAGAGAAAGAAGAGAGATGCATATGAAAGATGAGATGGAATCTACTTTGACTAATAACTCTCCACTAAAATGAAATCTATTCTACAATCCCATAGAAAACTATTCTAATATGCAATGTTGGTTCAACTAAAGGAGACAATAGATGGAACATTAGAAATGTTGATCTCAAATGGAATTAAGAGCACACAAGACCTAGTTACAGATATCAATCAAATCCTCCATTTCATGTAACCTCTCAATTCTTATTTAGTATCTAGAAATACAAGGGGAGAAACTACATAAAATTATCAATCCTTTCTATTTAACTTAGAAACTTAAATATATAGGCACCCTCTTAGGGTTCTCGAGCAATTAAAGATTCATCAATTACATTAACAAAGAACTTGAATCACTCAAAAACCCAACAATCATCGATGATAATCTAACACATTAGAAGGAAATAGCAAAAATGGTTCAAAACCCTCAAAAAGATTCAAATTCTCATCTAATATGTAGTAGTCACATTGGCACCAACTCCATACAATTCATATCCCAATAGTCACTATAGTTTTGAATTCTGGCCATCAATCTTAATTCAATGATCACAATTAAATCATGAGAAACCTTGTTTATCTTTCCTTTTAAACTTTTCTCTATGCATCCCCTTTTTTTACATGAGTCAAACTATCATTTCCCCACTTAAACTATCTTTTGTACATTGCTAAAAAGTGGGAATACGAGCATCATTGATTCATTGAAATCTGATGGCTAAGATCAAAGGCTTTAAAATCCCTTTTCTATCACATCATTACAACTATGGTTCTTCTGATGCTTTCATTCAATTTGGTTTTTTACTTTACTACATAGTTAACTCAAGGATCTATTTACCATTTTGCAATCATATGACATCTAGATCCTCAACTTCCATGGTTAACTCTTTATCGAAGGAGCCAAATATTACTTCTTTCAGTGATATGATTGTCATTGATCTTTAGGATTGGATGGCTAAGATTCATAAAACTTAAACCCTCTTATTTATTCTGCAATATGAGCCCATCTATCCCACATGTCAAATGGTCATTTTCCTACATTACTTAAATATTAGCCATCTTGAAAAAGTGCAAAAACACCAACTATATATCAACTAAAATTTGATGGTCTATAGGGATATTAAAAACTCCATATTATTATTGTGCCCGTGATCCAACAATGTAATGATCTATAGATGATATGATAACCTATCCATCATCTAGTTGAAGCTCTTCTTTCTGACCCTTACGATTATATGCTATCCAATGTATCGTAAGGTTAGAATCTTCAAAATATATAGTCATGATGTTAAGATAATGTGAAACATTTACAATATGATGATATCATCATATTATCTCAACCTTGATCTTGAAGCTCTCTGATGCTTTGACATGAATCTTGACCTAAGATGTGAAGATTATATGATCTTATGATGCCTATGTAACTTCTCAACCCTAATTTTAAAAAATCCCAATCATATGATAGCCATATTCTTCAGTGCAAGCTCTATGATCAAACAACATCATGATCTTATGGTGACTTTGTAGCTTCTTAACTCTTCGACCACTACCTTTTGATGATACAATGCATTTGATTGTTATGATTTGATGATTATGTGATCTTATGACTAGGTGTATCATCTTAGTTTTGCAAACTCAAGTTCATGATAATACAATACATCTTGCAGCTTATGATCTCACAACAATATGATCTTACAATCTCACCATAGCATCTTGACTTTAATTATGAAGAGTTCTTATTATACTATACCTTCACCATCATAACTTCCTAACTTTACTTTTCATTGCTTATGATTTGATGATGACTTCATACCATCGTAATTCAATTTTTGCCCTCTTTCAATCTAATGATTAGAGCATCACTATCATATCATTGCAATTCTTTGATCTCTTATAATCTTATGGTACTTCAAAACATCACTTGAAATGAACTGACTAGACCCAGTTGAAAGGTAAGCACTTGATTTTTAACTAACTAATGGCCTGTATTCTTTTATCAATTTGACTTCTTAGCAACTCACATAACTTATCATGATTGCATTTGAACCATCCATTTACTAAATTGACAAGACACATTTACTAACCTTTGATTTCAACGATTTTGATGATTTTTAGCAACATGAAATTCTTTCTTTGCATTCGATCTAATTTCTCTTTTTTCATGATGTTCTTTTGATCTACTTATCAACTTTAAGTCTTGATTCTCATATTCTTAGCTATCATTTTCTTTTACTATGCCTATGATTACTATGCCTATGATTTCTCCATTCTGCCTATATTATGCCTTCAATGGAACACTTTGATCATAGAGTTAGGGCTTCTTATGAATAGAACTAATTCTCTCTCTCTCTCTCTCTCTCTCTCTCTCTCTCTCTCTCTCTCTCTCTCTCTCTCTCTCTCTCTCTCTCTCTCTCTCTCTCTCTCTCTCTCTCTCTCACACACACACACACACACACACACACACACACACACACACACACCTAGGGTATATAGAAGCTCAACCACCCAAATCCTTAGTCAACTAATATTAATAAATGCATCAGATTACTTTTGAATGGCCACCTAGGTACACACAAAGGGATAGATGAGAAGACAAGTTCCTTAGGGGTAATGTAGACATAGATATGACATCACATTGACTCAACCCTAATCTTAGGATTGGAATCATGGCAACAGTTGGCTCTAGTTGGGAACCTAGGCATGTTAGTGTCTAGGTAGGAATCTAGAAATATTTGGTTTCACAAAAATCTTGGCAAAAATACATAGTAATAGGCTACCTACCTTCTTTATTATAAAAAATAAAAAATAGAAAAGATTAGTGCCTAGTCAATTGAGTTTTAGAGTCTTAAATAGAGAAGGGAGATGTTATGCATTTGGGTAATGGGGAAACAAGGTAGGCAACACAAGAAAAAAGGAAACACACAAAAGGGAAAGATAACTATACTAGACACAAACGTAACCTAACATATTTATAGAGTTGAGATGAATCTCACCTTACAATATTAGTAGCAAAATATACCCAAGTAAATCCACTTACTGATTGATTGAAGCGAGATTCCCTCCATAATTGATTTTTATCTCTAAGTAGGATTCCAACTTTTAGCAAGAGCAACATGACTGCACCAACATTTTTCTTGATTGCATGCACTTTCTAGCTATATATCTATTCAAATCAAAACAACCATGCTTGATCATATTTTACTTTATTTGAACCTTTCATGTTATTTTCCTAATGATATTTTTTTGTGCCAAGGAGAGGGGGAAAGACATATACTTCTTTTAAGAAAGTGTGTTCATTTTTACAGTCATGTATACTTCCTTTATGAGCCTAAGAAAAAGAAGATATCACCTTCACCATGAAATTCACTAGTTAATGGTCAATAATCTCATTTCTTGGAAGAAACCAATCAATTTCATTCCTTCCCTTTTTTAGTGTATGATCATAATTTGAATACATATTGAGAGACTTACAAGCCAATGGCCTTTCTTCAAGTTTTAGTTCCATACTTGGGTCATCTCAAGAAGGTTCATCCATTTGGAGATTTGATAAGAACTCACAGACAATCTCCTCTTCTTTACTATGATTAAAAGTTGTATCTACCAAGAAAACTGATTCTTATACAGACTGACAGTTGAATCTCAATATTCTTCCCTCTATCATATATTTATCAAGGATAATAGTATTACCAGTGGGTTCATGAAGTTCCTCTTCATGCTGACACAACCATTCTTTAGGCTAAACTTTATTGCTTCTTTCTTCAAATAGATTCAAATTTATAGCTATTAGTAGCTCACAAGTGGAATACTCTAGTGTAAGTAGATGATAATTAGAAGGTTCTTCTTTTGATAACTTTAATGGAATATTGTCACCTTAATTTGTAACATCAAGAATAGCCTCTTGTCTACCAATGACTACAATAACATGAGAACTAGAATCAGGTGACATTACCATGGGAGCTTCATAATTAGGTGCACACACTATCTTTAGCTTTAGCTCCTTTCTCTTGTCCTTTTGTTGATCCTTTAATTGATGGACTTAATTGCAAAGGTGATCTCATATTTCCGTTTCTTTAGGGTCATCTCCTCTTTTGAGATGCTCTAGAAGATTTAACAAGATCTTCTAAAAGACCTTGTCCTTTTTCATATGAAGTTCTTCAAAAGTAGGTTCAAGTCTGGCCTTTTCTTGGTGCTCCCATTAGGGATATTCACCTAATCCTTAAACATCTAAAAACTATAAGGAATAGAGTCAAGTGACATTACCATTGATTTTTTATGTTCAACTATTCAACTTGCTTCTTTCACTTTCTTGTAGGTCCTTGAATCTTCTGAAATAGGCACAAATGTGGTTCCAAAACATTTTTGACACATGATAATCTTCTATGCTAATGTTTTCTCGAACTGCATAGGATATTCTCTCTATAAATTGATTAAAAAGCTCATGAAACACCTTGTCATTTGTGGTGTGAAGTTCTTCAAGAGTACGAATGAGCTTCATCCTTGCTTGCTTGAACCTCAATTCCTTTCTTTGCATGTCTTTCAGCTTGTAGAGTCTAGAGCACCCACATTTCCATTTGAATGCATAAACATGATCATCTTCAATGTTGATATTATTTTGAATAGCATGGGAGATGCTTTATTTATATAGAATTACAAGCTCTTGTAGTAGCTTTGCAGTATTTTGATTAAGTTCTTGGAGAGTTGGTTTAGGCCTTGGCCTTCTCTCATTCTTTGAATTTGGCATGGCCATTGAGTTACACCAGACCTACTTAGACCAAAGAGAATAGTTCATTCATAGAGAATCACTAATCTTCATCCTAGGGAAGACACCTTTAGATTTATAAGAATGACAAACAAAAAAATGGGCTTAGATTCCAATCCCTAGTATAATCACCAAAAAATGATGATTAATAGTTTTTCCCTCTTGCTAACTTGGGTTTACCTTGACTCTAGATACCCAGAATGTGAGTAACAAAAGGATGTCACAAAAAAATGGATCAGTGTATGCATTATATCATGCCCTCTAAATTATAAGGTACAACTTTTTTATATGGAATAAATGCAATGAATTGTTTTCTAATAGATCATTGGGATGGGGGTATGCTCTTAACTTGAGAGTAGAAGAGGATAAACCAAGATGTTCATAACAATAAACACCCCAAGTAGAAATAGATTTGGGCAACCTATAACACCTAGTGGAATGGATATCACAAGATACCTTGAATCTCTTATAGCATCTACTCCCACTTCTAAGTGTATATTAGTCCTATTGAAATACAATCTAGGGAAAGAGAAGAGATGCATTTGAAAGATGAAATGGAATCCACTTTGACTAATAACTCTCCACTAAAATGGAATCTAGTAAGATATCACCAGCTTCAAATACATATGTTCTACAATCCCATAGAAAATTTTTCTAAAATGAAATGTTAGTTGAACTAGAGGAAATAATAGATAGAACATTAGAAATTTTGATCTCAAATAGAATTAAGACCACACAACACCTACTTAAAAATATAAATCAAATCCTCCATTTCATGCAACCTCTCTATTCTCACTTAGTATCAAGAAATATAGGGGGAAAAGTTGCATAAAATTGTCAATCATTTCTATTAACTTAGAAAACTACATATATAGGCCCCCTCTTAAGGTTCTTGGCCGATTACAGATTAATTAGTTAAAATATTAACAAAGTACTTAAATCACTTAGAAACCCAATAGTCATCAATGATAATCTAATACATTAGAAAGAAACAATAGAAATGTTTTGAAACCCTCAAAATGTTTCAAATTCTCATCTAATTTGTAGTAGTCACATTAGCACCAACTCCATATAATTCATATTCCAACGGTCATTGCAATTTTGAATTCTTGCAATCGATCTTAAATCAATGATCATGATTAAATCATGAGAAACCTTATTTCTCTTTCCATGTGTCAAATGGACATTTTCCTACATTACTTAAACATCAGGCATCTTTCAAAAGTGTGGAAATGAGAATCATGATCAACTAAAATCTAAAAATTGCTAGGGAAACTATTTTTTTTATATTATTATTGTGTGTATGATCTCATGATATTACAATCTGAAAATTTGGAGATGATACGATTAATTTTCCATCATTTAGTTTAAGGTCTTCTTTCCAACCCTTACAATCATATGCTAGACAATGTATTATAAGGTCAAAATCTTGAAAATATATAGTCACAAAATTAAGTTAATGTTTAACACTTGCAATCTAACAATGATATGATCTAATGATATCATCATAGTATCTCAAACATGATCTTGAAGCTCTCCAATCCTTTGGCATGAATCTTGAACTACAATGTGAAGATGCATAGGGTCTTACAATTCTCACATAACTTTTCAACCCTTTTTTTAAAAACTAATGATCATATGATAGCCAAATTCATTTTTACAAGTTCTAGAATCAAGTGACTACACAATCTTGTAGTCACTTTATAGCTTCTTAACTCTTTGACCATTGCCTTTCAAATATATGACGCATTGACTATTACAATCTTATGATTATACATGATCTTACCACTAGGCCTATCATCTTAACTTTGCAAACTCATCTTCCCAACCATACAATGCATCATGTAGCTTACAATCTCACTGTAGCATCTTGACTTTAATTCTAAAGACTTTTGATTATATGGTACCTACACCATTGTAACTTCTTAACTTTACTTTTAACTACTTGTGATTTTTAGATGACTTTGTAACATTGTAACTCAATTTCCTCCTTCTTTTGATCTAACGATTAGGGTATCATTGTTGTATCATCTTAATTCTTTGACCTCTTATGATCTTATTATACTTTGAAGCATCACTTGAAATGAATTAACTAGACCCAGCCAATAGGTAAGGATTTGAATTTTAACTGACTAATGGTGTGCATTCTTTTATCAATTTGAATTTTTAGAAAAAACTCATAGCTTATCATGATTGCATCTAAACCATCCATTTTACTAAATCAATGATGAAAATTTACTAACCTTTGATTTCAAGGGTTTTGACCATTTTTAGAAACATGAACTACTTTCTTTGTATTTCATTTGATTTCTTTGTTTTTCACAATGTTCTTGTGATCTAGTTATCATCTTTTAGCCTTGATTCCTATATTCTTAGTTGTCATTTTCTTTGATTATTGTATTCTTAGTTATCAAACTATGATAATATTAGGCTTGACATTAGTAAATCTTATAGAGATAGAAGTGGATAAAAATAACTACAACTCAAGAAAATCTCTTGTCAACCTTTATACAAAAATAGAGCAAATGGATTTATTAGAATTATAAAAAACATATCAATTTATGATCTACAGTATGAAAAATATGAGAGATAAATCAAAAACTTATATTTGGTTAACAATTCACTATCAACAAACCCATCAAAATCTAAACTCACAATTATAATGAGAAATACAAATTTTGATAAGTTAATCACAACACAAAATGAGGAAAATATTGAGGAACATTTGATATTAACCACAGAGGAAGTGGATCAATTAGAACAACGTAGTAGAAAGGTGACTAGGATACAAAGTATGATTACTTAAGAAAAATAGCACATAGTAGAAGGAGTAACTCAAGATAGTGAGGATCTCAAGGAATCAAAATAAAAATGCACATTTGAAACTATCTTGAAAAAATAATAAAAAGTTAGAGATACATGTAGGGAAGGAATAAATGATCAAAATTTGGAGAAGAACCTCAGATTAATAGGCTCTAAGAATAAGGATGATATTAAAAAGATCCAGATATGTGAAAAATGTGTGAAAAATAACTTTTCAATTGAGGACATAAAAGAAAATATGAAAACATATAATCAACTGATAAATGAGTTTACCCTAATTCATAATGACAATGTGGACTAGATAGAATTTTTGGAAAAGGTACAAACACTCTACATTAGAAAGACTACATAGAATATCTAGACTCCTCAAACAAAAATGAAGGAGAAAAAAAATGAGAATGAAACTAAGGAGAAGGAAACCTTTACAACTCCAAACTCTAAACTTCTCTCATCTTGAATAGATAAGAGTCTAGTATCCCAAGTAGGTATAACAATTATATATGTATGGAAATAAAATATGGACATAATATGATAGAAGTACAATTGAAAAATACAACATAGAAAGGAAAAAAACATTTACAACATAGACTTGGATATTCTAAAAAAAGTAAGCACAAATTTTGGTAGACATGAGAGAATGGAAAAAATACATTTACATCAGTAGGAAAAAGTAAACAAGCAGAGCATGCTTCATCAAGCTTTGATATAATCATACCACCAAAATCCATAACCTTCTATGATATAGAACCAAAAAATGGGATGGATGCATTTGACTCAACTAGTCAGCAAGAGGAATGTTCAAACAATATCAATGAAATACCTATGGAAGTAGCAACATTGTTGAATGTATTATGGATAGACAATCTTGGGAATATTGGAAAAAAGATAATGAATAGAGGCTCTCCAAGGAATTTTAGGAAGAATTCATAGTAGTCATATATCTGTTGGAGGAAGGACAAAAGTTTGTGAAGGAAAATTTAAGCAGAGGAATGGATGATGATGAGACAAAGATGATATAGAAAGAAAGAGTCATCCAAGAGAGATTATTAGAAGAAGTCAAATTGAAAGAATGGGAAAATAAGAAAGATATAAGTGGAAATTTAAACCAAAAAGAAAAAATCAATATCAAAAAATTAGGTATAGCCTAGATTATAGAAGGGATTTCTTTATTGAAATGTGGGGAACCAGAAAAAAAAGAGAGAGGTAGAAAATTTCTTGTAGAGCTAAGAGAAGAAATTGGTAATGCAAAAAATTAGAGGAAAATTTAGGATAGTTTGAAAGGCTGGAAGGGGAATATCCTTCCCATTAGGAAACAATGATAACATCTTGGAATATTAGGGGGAGATAACATATTAGATAAAAAGTAATTACTCAAGCATAATTTAATCTTGTTTAATTCAAAACTAATAATGAACTAGGAAACTAGCTAAAAAACTTGGCATTTGGAAGACTATATTGAAGGAATCTGAAGGAGCTTCAAGGGGTTTTGGTCTATCTGGGTTCCATAGAAAATAGACTTAGAAGGCATGTTAGTAAACAAAAATTGGATGGGAGGAAGAGTTAAAAGCTACAAATCGAATATATAGTTCATAATAATAAATGCACATATGATAGAAAGTAAAATTCTTTGGAATGATATCAACAACTTTATAAACCTCATCCAAGAAGAGAATGTCTATGTGGGAGGAGACTATAATGCAATTCTAGATTTAAAAGAAAAAAGTGGGGGAACTCAAACCATAACTTAAACTATGTTAGACTTCAAAAAATGGTTTCAAAAAGACAATCTCATAGGTATTCCTTTTACAAGTGTATGGTTTACATAGTTCAGCAGGTGTAGGAACTTATACTAGATAGCAGAAATACCAGATACCTTTATCTTTAAAGGGAATTTACAAACATTCTACTACAGCATACAATCATCAATAGTGCTCTACGCTAGCTCAAATCACTTCCTTGTCAGCGTAGATATCTTTGAACCTCATAAACCAATAAGAAATCCATTTAAATGTGAAAAAAATAGTTTAAGGATAAAAACTTCATGGAAAACAATAAAAATTGGTGGGAAGAAGTAGTGGAATAGTATAAAATATTTTGCTCAATCTCCAAATTGAAATTACTAAAATAGAACATCTTAAAATGGAATAAAAAATATTTTTAAGAAACTTTAAAGAAAAATAAGAGATAAAAGAAGAATTAGAAATATTAAATAAAATTATCATTCAATAAGTATTGGACAATGATAAATTTGAAAAAGAAAAAGAACTAACACATAAACATGAAGACATCCCAAACAAAGAATAGATCTTTTGGAGACAAAAATCATGAGAAACATGGCTCGAGGAAGGAGATTGCAACACCCAATTGCTCCACCATAGCACAATTAGGAATAGAAGTATTAGCAAAATAAAGAAAATAAAGAATAGTTTAGGCACAATAATAGATAATCCAAGGCAAATAGCACAAATTTTAGTAAATTATTATACAAACATTTTAAACAATTATGAACATTCAAATTTTGCAGCTCAAATATGATGCTAGAATATATATACCAAAACTAATCATTGAAGAAGATAATAAGATGTTAAATCAAGCATTCACAAAAGAAGAAATCTAAATTTACCTATTTAGTATGAATCTTGATAAGTCTCTAGTGTTGGATGGTTTTCAAGAATTCTTCTTAAAGAAATGTTGGCATATACTAGGTGAGGATTTATATGCAACCATAGAAGCTACCAAAAATTTAGGCTCCCTATTAACAGAAAACAATAACACCTTTATTACACTCATTCCTAAAAAAAATGATCACATACATTTGGGAAAATTTTGTCTGGTTTCTCTTTGTAACACCATATACAAAATTTTATCCAAGACCATAACAAATAGGATTAATTTAGTCCACAAATTAATCAGTCAGGAGAAAATTAATTTTATACCGAATAAGTCTATCTTGGATGGAATAATTATCATTCAAAAACTTATGCACTTGGTACAAAAATGAAAATCAACATGCATGCTAATGTAATTAGATATTCAAAAAGCATACAACAAAGTAGACTAGAGATTCCTTTGCAAATTAAAAGAATCCTTTGGTATTTCCAATCAATGGATAAACCTAATTTATAATTGTATTTCAATGCCCAAATTTTCTATTCTCATTAATAGAACACTAGAGGGATTCTTCAACTCTTTTAGAGGAATCAGGGAAGGGGATTGAGTCTCATCCTTTCTTTTCATCATTATGGCTAAAATGTTTAGAAAAGCCACAAAGAGGGTTGAGGTAAAAAAAAAAAATCATGACCGTCTATCATAGAAAATGTTAGCAATATCACACATTAACAATTCATTGATAATAGAGTAATAGTAGGTATGAGTAATTTAATCAAAACCAAAATATATATAGAAATCACTTCTAGATACTTATATGAGAGCATCAAGACAAGAAGGAAATGAGGAAAAATCAGAAATCTTCTTCTTAAACACCAAAATGGATATGGAAAACAACATTTGTCAAACAATATGATATAGGAAAGGAACTTTTCCTTGTAAGTATCTAGGTATCTAGATAGAGAAAGGGTCAAAGAATGGAAATTCTTGGGACCCATCATTGAAAAAATTTAAAAGAAAACCAAAAACTCAAAAAGTGGATGGCTCACAAAGGTAAGATAGATAACTAATATCAAATTAGTGCTTTTGGCAACACCATTTTCTCACATCTCATGCCTCCCACTGTCCAAAGGGATCAAACACAAAATTGATAAAAAATTAAGGGATTTCTTTTGAAAGGGATAGAAGAGAAGAAAAAATAAGCATTAATCAAATAGGATAGTATATGTAAACCCAAGACTCAAGAAGGATTAGGAATAAATAATATCAATTGGTAGAACAAAGCCTTTGGAGCCAAGTTAGTATGGAGAATATAGACAGAAAAGGACAATAAATGGGAAAAAATATTATATAATAAATATCTATCCAATCAACCCCATTCTATATTTCTCACTATTAATCCTCCACTAGGGTCAAACACTTGGAGCTTCATGCTACACTATAGACCTCTAATCACCAATTATCTTACTTGGCATATAGGAAGGGGGGAAGAAGTCTTATTTTGGAAAGATTCATGGGATAGGCTTCCCTCTCCCAATTCATCTTCTCTCTTGGAACCTAGATAAAACTCAAATTGACTAAATTGTGGGGAAGATTTGTCAAAAATTACAAATACCTTAAAACTAATAACCTAAAAAAAATTGAAAATGGAAGTCAATGGAAAAAACTAACCTAATGGAACAAGAAATGTTTTAGTATAAACAATTTATTAACTTATATTGGCCAAAATCAAAGAGCATCGTGACAAATTAATATGGGGGGCTTCAAAATAAGGAAGCTATAAAGTTAAGTTAGGCTATTATTGGAGACAATTAATTAATTTTGTATTGTGTTTGATGTTATACCAAATGTCATATCATTTCTAGTTAGTGTTTCCCAATCTCACTTAGGAATTAAAGAAAGTTTCATATGTCTATGGAGCATTCAAATGTTTTCCAAGCTCAAAAAGATAGTGTCTATCGATTTCACTTAGGAGACAGAGAGAAGTTCAGAGAAGTTGAGTGTTAACCTAGGTCACTCAGTTACTAAAGGGAATGTTGGATGGAATTAGTGTTATCTAAGCTCACTTAGTTACCAAAGAAACTTTGTAAATATGCACTATTAATCGGGTTCACTTGGTTAACACAAGAAAATTGTTTTTAAGTTAGTGTCTATTGAGCAGGATTGGCTAATGAAGGATTTTTTTGTTTTGGCATATTGAGTTCAATTGTTTTGGTTGTTGGTTTTATTTGACTGAGGAGATGAATATTAACTATTCCAAGCTATATTCAAGCCTACTTCATAATGTGTAAGATATAAATATAAGGTTAAGTCGAGGATTGGATGTGTGAAACACAGTAGAAGATTTGAAGATGCTTAGAGGAAGTGAATTAGAAGTATAAGAAAAATATACTTGTTGAGCTGCAAAGATACATTCAATCAAGAAGGATTGAGTATACAATCAAGAATTGAGATCTGTAATCAACAATTCAATTGCATAAAAAATTAGGCCATCTCATTATTACTCTCTAAATATTGTAGTAGTGATCTAAATCTCTTAACAGAGTTGGCTTAGTTCAGCTATTTGTAAATCCTCTAACAAGGTGGCATTTCTAGATTGAAGTGTCTAGAGACCTCTAACAAGGCCACTCCTAATAACGTGATTAAATCCTCTAACAAGTTCACACCTATCAGTGTGTTTTGTAACCTTTAATATGGTTGGCTCCTAATAGGGCTCACTTCAGAAGAGTGAAAAACAATATCTAGTTGCAATTGGTGTTTTTTTCCCAAATTGGGTTTCCATGATAAATCTTGATGTCACTTGTGTTCATGCTTTTTTTTCTTTAATGTGTATGTAACTAAGTTAAATAAGAATAATCACAAAAACTATCTTAATATTGAAATTTTCTAAGTTACTACTGCTCTTTTATTATTTACCAAGTTAGAACATTTACTAGTGTAAACTGAGTATCTTTGTATTAACCAAGCAATAGTATTTTCTGTTCAGCTTATGCATTACATTGTCATCTAAGGGATCTAGGATTTATTTTAATTGAAACTAATTTACCCCTCCCCTCTTAGTTACTCCTCTTATATTTCCAACAATGATCTCATTAAAAATTCTCAAAGATAGGAGTAGATTGGACCCAACATGTGTCCCCAAAGAAAGTGATTTTTGTGTACAACATCTCAAAATAGAATTGTAATGCCCTAACTAGAGATCCTTGGAAACAAGGATAAGTATAAGGTAAGATAGTTTTTTTTTTTTAAAGTATGAATGCACATGGAAAAAATGTATGAGAATCACAAAGATCATAATAGAAGACTAACCAATCATCCTAACAACAACAAATCTCCAAATGCCACTACTAACCAAAACTACTAACAATAGAAGATGCAAAAAAAACTTCAAATCAAAAAATTCTAAATTCAAAATGTGACACCAAAGAATTGAAGAGCACATAAGAGCGTATCCAAAACACTTCCCAAAAGGTTTGGGTCTTACCAAAAAGTGCCTATTGTTTGCCTAGTCAGGTTTTTGCAATTACTAGGTGATACTTTAAATCAGCATTGTGTGATACCTTCTAGTATCATGTGACCTTTCTCAAGAAGGGGTATGACACTTTTAGAGTTTGGGAAAAGATCCTCAAGATGGCATGTAATAATTTACTAATATCATATGATTCTTTTCCAAAGGGGGTGCAATGCTTTCCATTATCACACAACATTGCAATACTTTCTAATACCACATGATAGAACTCTAATGGATGTGCAACACATTATTGTATTGCCCCATGTTGACACATGGTTACCCAAGAAAATAAGAAAAATATTAATGATAAATAGAAAGGGTGAAATAGAGTTGAAAACCTCCATGCCAATGAGTACCAGATTCATAATTTGACAAAAAGGACACTCAAATGAAAACTGAAAGACAAAAACAACATCTAACCATCTAACAAGTAGTGAAGGGAAAGTACAGAAGGAAACATCACAGTGCAATACTATTCTTCCTAAGAGGTGCAATACTTTCCAATATCACATGATAGAACTCTAATGGATGTGCAACACATTATTGTATTGCCCCATGTTGACACATGGTCACCCAAGAAAACAAGAAAAATCTTAACAATAAACAAAAATGGTAAAATAGAGTTCAAAACTTCCACACTGATGAGTACCAGATTCACAATTTGACAAAAAGGACACTCAGATGAAAATTGAAAGACAAAAACAAAATCTAACCATCTATAAAGTAGTGGAGGAAAGCATAGAAGGAAACATCACAGTGTACTAAAACAACATCATAATAAATAGAAATGTCATCATACTGAGCATAGTAACCAAACTAAGTATGTGGTTCCTCCAAACCATAATAGCACCATAAGACCATCATGGGCCCTAGCCATGCCCCATGTGTAACATCCCAAGCTATTGATCAAATCATTAGTACTATCATAAAAAGAATGTCACTAATAAAGTATGCTACAACATAAGCATAATGAAATATAACATGCTAAAAGTAAGGCATAAGATAATCCTATGAATATAGATGACATCATTTATCATATGCTAATCATCAAAATAAGGAAATGCATCAATAAATAACATCATCTAAATATGATATAAAAACATCCCAATGAAAGCATAAATCACAAGAAAGAATTATTTGGAACCCGAAGCATCAAGTGAAAACATCTAGTAATAGTTGCACTAGGAAAAAAGATCATCTTTGCAAACCGGTCCCCAATAGTGGTATAGGTAGCTATACTTACCAACCATGTGCAACCCACAAGCTAAATTTTACCATGCTGATAGAGATAATCATCCAACCACAACCACACACAAAGGAAACATCCATGGCTAACACACACGCTAGACAGTATGATGACTGAAACCAAGATAGACAATGCATAAACTATAGGTCCTAGTTAGACACTCAATGGGCTACTAAGTAGGGGCTAACATCATGGAGAGTCAATTGGCATCAAAAAACCCAAGATATTTTGGAAGCTACACCCCCCAATGGAAGGTGCACAATTTGGATAGTAACTGTTCCTAAAAAAAGGTATACTTCCCCACATTTTAGTTATCTTATATTTATTACCAACTTGCATGTTAATTTAGTTACCTCTTATATAAAAATTCCTCTTCCACCCAACCAAAAATAGTCACTAGGTTGTAGGATAGAAGCCCCTGCATGTGCTACCCTACCCTACCCATGCTCATCTAATGATGAGTGCCCGTAGGCATGAAAATTCCCAACCCAACCCCAATGATCATAACATCTGAAAGTACCATAGAAGATCAGGCCTTGTAAGTTACCCAATAAATTTATGGGCATGTACTTGTGTGTGGTGCACCACCATCAAAATTATCATAACACAAGGATTGGATGTGAACACAATATTAGAAGTCACTCAACCAAAAAAAAACTTGGGAATTCAAATGCGACATGCATCCCAATGCAACATAAAATTGAAACAATGGTCGGACTAACATCCAAACGGATGGTCCAGGTCCACGAGAAAACTCATGCCAAGAAAACCCAGGAAAATAGGGTCGCCTGTAAAATCCCAAAAATTAGAAAACTTCAAAATTAAAATCCATTTTTCCTTTGTGTATACAACCCCCAAAAATCCAACAATATTTGGGTTCAGACATCATATGCAAAAATGAGAAACATAATGACATGAAACCCCAAACTCCTATCCCAAAAATAGTAAAAATATTCATAACAAACCAACCAAGTAGAACCAACAAACAAAAATAGAGGAGAACACTAGTTCTTAGCATCCTAACAAATAGCTACCAAAAATAGAAGTTGAAATAGAGTAGAGACAAGAAAATAGGAAAGCCCTACTTGATAGAAATAGAGGCAAAACTAAAATTAGGTTGATAGAATAAATAATCTACCAAAACTGTTGAAAGTGATGACAAAGCAAAGTCTCCCCAAGCTGAATCCAACAAGACTGATCTCACAAAAATACCATGCTCACAACTCCCAAAATGGACAGAAATCAAATAATTCAAAAGAAGATTTTAGAAAAGCTCTCCAAATTTCTATTTTCAAAAAGTGAGAAGTCAATAATGAAACCCTTTTTTTCAATACTTATTTGCTATTTGAGTGAACACTCAATTAGGGCAAATAATCAATTAGACTAGTTAGATACCAAATCAACCCAAACAAAAATAGGTTATTCCTTATAATGAGAATTATCCTAGGGTAAAGTTGCTAGAAATTAAATTTGAGAAGAATTTAAGCTCATAAACCCAAAATCACGGATAACACTTAACAACTTTTGCGACAATATGAACCTCTAAATGCATAGACATGCTCACTGGTCTAATTAGATAATGAAAATGAGTTCCAATTTAATAATCACCAAAACGTTTAATTGAAACAATTAAATAAGGATACATTGACCATATAGGGATGGAATTGGTAAAATGAATAGTTGGATCACTAACTTCATGTACCACTACCAAGGATGTAATTCCTAAGCACTAAAATGCATGATCAAGTGCAATTACATAAAATATCATAGCTAAAGTAATAATGCAATAATTCCTATGCACTAAAATACACGATCAAGTGCAATTACATATAATATCATAGCCAAAGTAATAATGCAATAAATATCTAATTAATCCATTTACATCAATTGTGTTCACATAAAACATAAAGAGACAAGAATGAAGTAAATCTCCATAGCATAAAATCCATCATATAAAATAATAATAAAATATGTCCAAATACTAGAAAATTAGATATCATCATAGATCTATTGTCATCTCAAAATGGCATCAACATGCAAATATGATAAATTGAAACACATATAAGTAAAGCATCCATGGTACTGAATCAAAGTATAACATTCAAGCCTTAGGTCATTGCAAAGAACATAAATAAGAGTATCAAGTATCTCTCAAATCAAAATAGATAAGGTATAGAATACAAACATGAGAGGTACTACAAGAATTCTCATAGTAGACTAGTTCACCAAATTATGTTTTGAAGGACCCTCAAGATGCCCCTTATTAAGAAAGGCATTAGAGGTAGTAGATCATCTCCTCTTCCACTACATAATTGCAAAAATATGCTAGAATTTACTATGTAGGAAATTGAACTAATCTTTAGCTCTCCATTCTAATATTTGGAATCATCACAAGAGTTGGCCTAAAGATGGGAAGTCTAAAATATATAACAATCTCTAGAAAATATCACCATCCATTCTCCTATGGGAGATATGGAAGCAAAGAAACATGAGAATATTTAACAATGAAGCATTGCAACCTAATTTTTTCCTAAACAAAGTAGAATCGAACATCACTGAGGTCATTAATAATTATCTAAGGAACCATGCCAAGGAGGAAGGAGCATTCTCAGAATGGATTCTCTAATGAAAAAGAATTGGAAAATTCTAATTAATCCCCCTATATTTTATACTAAAACTAACAAGAAAGCTCTAGAAACTACATATGAAACCCCCTCCTCTATGTTGGGAAAAGGAAGATTTTGATGGTGCCTCTAGAGGCAACCTAGGTATAGCTAGATTAGGATTCTTCATCTCACAATAAGACAAGGGATTCTCAAATGGGCTAAACTATTAGGGAGGGTAACTAATAACTTGGTAGAATTAGAAGCGCTTACAAAAGAACTCCTTCTATGCTTGGAAATAGGAATTAATAAACTTATAGTAGGAGATGCACAAATCATTCTTAAAGCACTCTAGGAAAGAAGTACGCAAAATTGGGTATTAAACTTAAAAATCAAAATAACACTAAGTATAGTAGAAAAATTCAAAGAGATTAGGTTTCAATGTATATACAAGGAAGAAAAAAAAATTGTAGATTCCTTAGAAAAATCTAGAGCTGGTGGACAAAATTTTACTATTTATAATACTAATGAGTGTTCCTCTATCTAATAATTGAGGAAAGCTCTATTAAAAATGTACCTAGTCTTTCATCTCCCTAGTCTTATTTTGGGAAACTTATTAATTTATCTATGTGATGATATAATAACTTTATACTCGTTTACTAATCATTAAAAATTGAGGCTCTCCCTATATATACTTACAAATCTCTCCACACATACAATTGATTACATCCTATTTAGTAAATTATACCCTTTTGTCCACATTTCACCAAGTTTTGGACAATGCATTTGGTGTAGAACAAAATCAAGGTATTTCATGATTATAGATATCTTATTGCAAGATCTCTAAATTTTTGGCATGAGCATCTGAAAGAAGGGCATCTCCTAATGATGTTTTCCCTTTTATTTAAGGCTCTTTAACGTTAAATCTACAGATACATTGCTAGGCTATCATGAGTTGTATGTTTTGGTTCCTTTCTCTTTTAATTGTTTATTTATTAGGAGTTTATGAGATGGAGAGATCTATTAGGATGAAATCGAGTCTTAGAGAGATGACATTCTAGGGAAAAATTTCTTCCAAAGGATTAGCAAGATTGTCAATCCCAAGGGTGGCCTAACTAATCATGCCACCAACATTATTGTAGGTGAGGAGTTCTTAGATATAGTTGATAGGCTTAAGCATAACTTTTATATTGTGGCCATGTTTGTTGCTATTATTGTGCATGTTGATAGCGATATTCTGGTGCTTAGGGGATTTTACAAGGCTATTTTTAAGGGTCCCTTTCTCTATGACCTAGATGGTATTTTAGTAGACATTAACAATGAGCTTTGCATCCCCAAAAGGAGAAAGTAAAACATTTTGGAAACTCTAGTTGAAGTTTTTCCAATCTTGATAATAAAAGGAAAGAGGGCTTTTATGCTTTGTATGGAGAAAATCATTCACAATTTGATGTTTTTTCCTAGTCACCCCTATTGCATGTATTTATGTTGAATGGATGGGCATGGAGTGGTATTATCAGATGGAAGACACCTTGGATGTTTATCTTATTTTTTTTCTTGTTCTCTTTCTTTTACCCTCCTCTCAATTATCATTTTTATAGAGGTTTCCTCTTTCAATTTTAGGCTTCTCAGAGTGGTTCATTTGTTTTTCCCCTCATTGGTATTCTCGTCCTCTTTTTTTTTTTTTGGTTCTCTTTCTACCCTTGTTTCCTCTTTCCATTTCTTACTTGAGTTGTCATGTCATTTTCAACTCTCTTGCTACTTATGGTTGTGACCTTCTCTATATATTCTATATGGATCCCTAATTTTTTAGATCTTATAGAGCTCACTTTATACAAAGATTTAAATATATCTAAATATTATATCTAGGGCTAAATATGGACTCTTGTCTCTGGCTTTTCTTCCATGGTTTTTGTTATCATTTACATTATTGAATGGTTATGATAATTCAAATAGTCTTCAATTTATGATGCTGAAGAAATAGCTATGAACCCTATTCTTTTGTCACCATCTTCATTTTTAACTACAATCTTTTAAAACATTAGTAAGGAACATTTTTGTATTCTCCTAGGCTAGTCTCTTTGAGAAACTTTTAATCATGGATATACATGCTAAATAAGTTATTTAGTTAAAATAATAGAAATAAAACTAAATTATCATATTATCAAATAGAGACATAGCAATAAAACTAAATATAATTCTAATAACAATTGAAAATCATTAAGGGATCAGTAAGCAACTAGGATTTGAGTTAACTTCAATTGTTGGATAAACCTATCAAACATTCTTTAACAATTGATCATCTCAAACATAGAAACCCAAGCATAAGAATATACATTAACTGGACTTAAAATGACTTCTATATAAGATTAGTTGGTTTAATTTTATTTCTATTCTAACATTTAAAATTAGTTAAATATAAATGACAACAAGCAGGGGAGGAGGGAGCTTATCCTTTCTCATAACCATGATATCTCCAAGTTCAGCATTCCTCTCTATCACTAATATTATTTAAGAATTCATAAAGATTCTTGAGAAGGATGCTCCTAATTGGTCCAAATTAAAATTAATAAAAAATAATAACACACATGTAAACATGGATATGCGCCTTTTCAGATGTAAAAGTGTTTTGGCAAAGACTGGAGGTTTTATCCTTTGTTCTAGTTTGAATGAAGACATTTGTAAAATTAATTATTTAGATAATGATCCATCAGAATCCAAGATTGCATGGCTATCCTGCATGTTTTTCAAGTTAGTTAGCTTTTCTCAAGTTGTAATGTCTTGCATTGGCAAGTTTTCTATGTTTTCTAAGTTCATAATTGTTGCTGAGTTATCCTATTGTTGTTGCATTCCTTTGGTTGCCAAGAATTGCCAAGTTCCTTTGGTTTTTGAGTGTTGCCAAGTTATTTTCTTCCTAATTTTTGTGAAGTTCTTTGGTTGTCAAGTGCTCCTGAGTTTCCATTGGTTGCCAAGTATTCTTGAGTTCATTGAGTTGCAACATTTGTTGGATTCTTCATTTGCTTAGTTGTCTATGTGTACTTTTGGTGGAGGAGCACCTAAAGTACAAGAACATGATAAGATTAAGATTCCTTATATGAGATAGTTAAATCTATTTTATTCATTTATGTTGTATTTGGGTCAAGATTAAAAGGCTATGAAGCCATTTTTTCATAAATTGTAAATGTTGTCAATTTGCCCTAGTTGTCTTAGCAAGGTCATGAATTGGTCAAAAGGTCAAAACTTGTTTGTAAAACCAAGGAAGGGTAAAATTATTGTAATAAATGGTTAATATTCAATTATTTCATGTTTTTAAGGTTGGAACAAATTTGTGAGGTCAAAATTTCTAAAATATAAAGGTTGCTAAAATGTTGCAACTTTAAAACTTTGCAAAAAGTGTAAAAAAGGGGTTAAACAATGTAACAAGTTGGATAAAAAGTTGGTTGGTAAGATCTAAAATATAAAAAATCCTATAAAAACCTTGCAATTTTCTTTACAAATAAATTAATGAGAATAAGGAGAAGAAAGAATTATTTGTGGAGAATTTTTGGTGTTTTCAGCTATTGCTATTTTGATTGGTTTTTTGGATTCATGTTGATTCCAAGCCTTGTACATACATGTACTGCTTTTAAACCCTATATAATCTATATATTTGGATAGGGGTGTGAATTATCTTTCTTCTATCTTTGGTTTGGAGAAATTCCATTCAGTTTTGAGGAAGTTATGATCATTTTGGTGAATGGTACTATTTTTAGATTTGAGAACTCTTGTGAATAGTCATGTTGTAGCATTTAGTATGGAAACATATGGATGCTTAAAGAACTCTAAATTGATTAATTGAAAAGATATGTGAATTTCCTTCTATTTCCTTTTTATTTGAGATGTTTAATGTAGATTTGTGAAAGTTATGAAGATTTGAATCAAAACTGGTTTTTAATTCCTTCAATGGTGTTGATGAGTGATTATACAATGATTTATGTATGGGAAAAATTAATGACATAAAGATTTAGATAATAGACTCACAAAATGGTTTGGGGTTATTTTAATTTTTTTGTGAAAAATATTTGATGCCCTAGGTAGGGTTACATGTTTAACTTCTAGTTTTTACAAATAGAATGGGTCTTAGTATAGATAGAATAATATATAATTGGTATATTATATTGTGATCAAAATTGGATATGTTTTAATAGGTCTAGTTTGGAACAATTCCACCAAAGGGTTTTTCAAGAAGATTTTTGGAACTATAGTTATGAACAATGTAATCAGATATAGAAATTAGGATATGTAAATGGAGAAGGGTTGATGTTTTTTTATTAAAACATGTTGTGTTTTACCTCGAAAGATGCCTCTCCATAATGAAATTATTTCATAGATTCTAAAGTGACAAGGATGTATCCCACTAATTTTTTAAATTTTTGGATTATCTACATCATGTTTCCTATTGAACTCGACCTTTGTATTTAATTTAGTGATTGGTATCTATTGTGAGTTGACTTGTGGCTTATTCTAGCATTTAATATGAGATTTTATTTTGTTGTAATTGCAACATACCAACATGTGGCCATGCATGTATTTAAGGAGTTATTTTGTAGAGTCTTGGATTATTTAGAAGATAGAATGGCAGTTGCAGCATAACTGAGCTAACATGAAAAGTTTGTTCATTGAAGTTCAAAATTGATTGTACAATGTTGGTCATAACCCAAAAGGCCTTACAACTGGGTATTTATCTGATTATTTGATGAAGATATGAAGGCATTTGTTGCTTTGTATCAAGAGTTTGATTTTATTTTGTGTTTATTTCCATTGTGTTTACTCTTGAAGGTGGTTGAATAGTTGGGTCTGCCTTTGAACCTTGTTATCTCATCCCTCCCTACATCAAATTATATTAGAGCATGAGTTCCATCCTTGTGGAGATTGGATCATGTAGAACCCTAAGTGAATTTGGGTTTTAGGGTTATAGATCTATGAATTTGACCTATAACTTGCAAAGGGTTAAAATCTTTTAGGAACCTAATTGTAAAGATGGTTCAAGGTAGAGGAAATGTTGACAATGTCATATTTGATACATTAAGACAAATTACAGCCAAATTAGATGATGTGAAGACACCTTAGAGAAGAGGAGTGCATCTTGATTATGTGAGTGATCATGAAGCAATAACATTCAAAACCCTAATCCAAAACCTAAAGAAGATCAAGATGAGGCAAGGTTGTTGAGAGCATTGTGTATGAAAAATTCAAAGCCTACTATTGAAGTTGTTCCTTATGATGGAAGATTGGATACCAATGCTATGTTGGATTAGATTGCTAAAATAGAAAAGTGCTTGGAGTATGAAAACACTCTTGATAATAGGATGGTAAATATTGTAGTTACAAGGTTGGAAGGGCATACCTCACTATGGTGGGAGCATTTTCAAACTGATAGACATGACAGAAAAGAAGAAAATTGTGACTTGGGGGAAGATGGTGAATAAGGTAAAGAACAAGTTCCTTCCTACTAATTATGAAGTTAATTTGTTAAGGAAGATGCAAAAAATTGAGACAAAGAGGCATGACTATGAAGGAATATACTGAGGAATTCTATAGATTGGACATTAGATCTAGACATGTGGATGATGATATTGAGAAAATTACAAGGTACATAAATGGATTGAGATCTAGAATTCAAGATGAGATAAGTTTTGTGAAATTGGAAAGTGTGGAGGAAACGTATCAATATGCCTTAAAAGCTTAGGAGATCTTGACAAAGAAGCATGAATAAAGAGAATGGAGTAGAGGTGGTAGATTCTAGGGAGGTAGATGTAGATCTGATGAAGAAGTTAGGAGGTCTAACACTTTTGCACAAGGTAAGGGAAAATATGAATGTAAGAATGATGATAAAGGAAAGATTGAGTGGAAAGGTGGTGATTCCTTCTAGGGAGGTATTGGTTCTTATAGGGGAAGAGATAATCCCTATTCTAGAGGTGGTTTTTGTGGTAATTGTTTCAAATGTGGTAAAAAATGGCATAGATATTTTGAATGTATATCCGTTGAAAATGGACAAAGAAACATAAATGTTGTAATTCAAGGAGATGCCAAGGGTTTATCGACTGGACCTAAGGTTGGAGAAAAGATGATGGTGAGATGAAACTTATGTAATGAGGGAAGTGGTGAAGAACCTGTCCTAAGAAGAAGTCTTTTCAAGACTAGATGTAAGATGGCTAGAAAATGTTTTAAGGTGATTATTAATAGTGGAAGTTCTAAAAATTTAGCATCAAAAGAATTGGTTACAAAGTTATAGTTTTAGAGGCTGGAGAATCCTAAACCTTATCATATTTCATGGATCAAAGATGAGCATAAGATATTCATAAGTGAATAATATATTGTGAAATTCAAAATTGGCCATTACTTTGATGTAGTGCAAGGTGAGAGAATCCCCAAAGAAGATGTCCAAACTCCTAGCAAATAACCACATAGTAGAAATACAACAACACAACAACAATAATGTAGGATCTAATACCAAATCACAACTCTTTATTCATAGATATAACTGTTTACATGCAATATGACCATCTATAAGGCCATTCGAGTTAGGGCCAAATACAAACAATAATTACAAAATTAGTTCTACAAGATCCATCAAGATTGACTTACAAATTCAATTCTAGCTAGTCAAATCCACAACTGGATAAGAACATTAAGCAAATCTACACTTTTACCCTTAGGTCGACCAAGAAAGTTCTTTGGTTGTCAAGCCACAACCCTATCTCTTCAAAATTTGCATTTGCACAATCCCCTTCACTCCTGCATACGAATGAATTCTTCATCTATCTAAAGACTCCACAAAATCCTTTATTTATACCTAACTAAGCTACAAGTCAGCTTAGTGCATTAAAAACTAAATTAAATCCATCGCATTAAATATATGTTGAGCCACAAGTCAGACACAACACAAATTAAATACCCATACATAAATTAAATGTCAAAAGCTAGATGATAGACAACTTGGCACAAACAAAACCAAAACCAATACTAGCACTTGACACATACAAGAACACTCAGCATCCACTAGGTATAGTAACTTGACATCCACTAAGACCTATAGTAAATTGACATCCACTAAGACCTATAGTAACTTGGCACCCACTAGAGCTATAATAACTCGACATCAACTAGAGCTACATCAACTTAGCACCCACTAGAGCTATAGTAACTTGACATCCACTAGAGTTACAATAACTAGGTATCTATTAGAGCTATAGTAATTTGACTCTTATTAGAGCTACAGTAACTCAACATCCACTAGATAGCTTGGTAGCAACAAAAAATTGAAAACCACTAGAACTCAACTCCAACATGCAAGATTACAAGAAATCCTTGGATGCTCCTACATCAAAAACCCTAGGTTCAAAAAGATGTTTTAGTAACTAGAAGAACATCTTTTGGGATTCAACACATAAATCCTAAATTGGTTCTTCACATACATATCCTCCAAATATTCAACTTGTACACCCTTTTCCTTGTTTTTCTTCAGCTTCTTCACATCCATCTTAGTTGTGCTATAGGTTTTCTTTCCATACTAATATTTGACCTTCTCAGTATCTTCCAACTCAACCTAGCTACCAATACTCAAGTTTCTCCTATCGAGCTCTTCATTCTACAAAGGAAATAGGGAAAAATTTCCACCACGTTTCTCAATAGTAAACACATTCTTGACACAATCATGCACAACCTTGTAATCATACTACCAAACTCATTTGATGTAAATTATCCTCCTCTATCAAATTTCAAACATTTAAGGGTTTTACCTATTTCCTTCTTAACTCTTGCTAAGTACCACTTAAACATTTGGAAAGCATCAAATTTTTGTTTTGGAAACATAACTACCATCATCTTAGAATAATCATCAACAAATAGCATAATGTACTTATCACCTTTGTAGCTTTTCACATCAATTAGTCCACACAAGTTAGTATGAACAATCTCCAAAATTTCCTTAGATGTGTGAGTGTTACTCTTAAAACTAGGCTTTGTCATGTTGACTAATTGACATTGTTTGCAAATTATATTGTCAAGTTTCTTCAACTTAGGCAAGCCTCTGACTCTTTTCATCTTAGTGATACTAACAAAGTTATCCAAATTAATATGACCTAATCTCTTGTACCATAACCACAAATCATCAAATTCTACAACTAGACAAGTAACATCATTCATATCAAGATAGAATAGATTACCTCTAGTTTGATCACCTTTTCCAATTAGTTTTTCATTAGTATCATATATCTTAGCTATCTTGTTCTCATACTCAACCTTGCAACCTAAACTATTCAATTGTGATACACTCAACAAATTATAGCTAAGTCCTTCAAGATAATAAGCATTGTCACATAAAATCTTTTCTATTGGTTTGATTGAACCTTTTCCTTTGATCAGACAAGGTGCATCATTACAAAACCTTACACTATTTCCATCATAATAATTTAGGGTAATGAGCTTACATTTATCTACAATCATGTGATGTCTATCAATGGTCCATCTATCATTCTTGTTTACACAAAACACTAATACAGTTGCCTCATCCTCATTAGAATCATCCTTCATTGCAACATAAACCACTTCATCATTATGACTATTAGATCCATCTTTGATTTCCTCTTCTGCAATGTAGCAATACTTCTTGCCTTTGTCTTTGTAATTTTTGTTGTTCTTATCTCTCTTACTTTTGTACTTGTCTCCACCTCTATAGTTCTTCTCTAGACATCTATAAAAAATATAACCAACCTTATTGCAATTAAAACACAAGATAGGTAACTTACCTTTAAATTTTCCTTTACCTATATGAAATTTCCTTGCTAGTAGTACTTCAAGTTGTTCTACATTCTCCTCATCTTTATCACTATCACTAGAAACATATTTTACCTATTTCTTCTTCTTCTCATTAGGTTCCTTCAATGACAACTTAGCTTTAAAAGAATATTCAATATTGTCAATTTTGAAATTGTCAAAATTGGATAGCTCAAAATAAGTGAGCCTAAATACTAGACCTTCAAGAGTCAGATTAGAACCTAGCATACATCTCAGTTCTTATATAATAAAAACTCTAATAGCATAGATGGGTAATAATTTTATCAAAAAAAATCTTAGTATAGTCCCATCATCTATATTACCAATAGATCCTCTTATAGAACTAACAACATCTTTTATCCTAGATCAATATTGAGCAACATTCTCACCTTCTTGCATCCTCATATCATCAAAGTTTCCTCTAAGACTTTCATATCTAGCTCTGAAAACATTTGCATCACCTCCGTGGATGGTGTCTAGAACATCCCACATTTTCTTTGCACTATCACTACCCTTTATGTCATCATATTTGGCATAAATTAGGGCAAAGGAAATCTCCAATATTACCTAATTCTATTCTTTCTTCTTTCTTAGATCTTCAATAGTTAGAGCTCCAATAGGATCAACATGCTCATTGGCAATGGTAGATTGTGCATTGTCTCCAAGAACCCCTAGGTGTAGCTTCATCATACTTTTTCATGCAGGAAAGTTTTTCGTGTTAACCTTGGGTACCGCTCTTTTTGACATGTTGATCTTTTGCTTCTAGTACCTTAAAACTAGTCCTCTTAAGTAGATGACTCTAATACCAATTGTTTGAATTCTTTAGAATAACTCTAAATGGGGGGTGAATTATTTATCTAAGGTCCAAAAGTACAAATAATTTTTTTCACAACTTATTGAACCCATATAAAACATATTCTTGCATGCATTCATTAGATCATACAATCACTTAAACCTTGTAGGTTATCATCAAATCAAATTTGTTTAAATATAACCATGAAACATAAAAAATTCAATAACATATTTGGCACAATGATTTACATGGAAATCCAATTTGAGAAAGACCACCAATAACATTCTACTCATTCTCACTCCTCTGAAGTAATGACCTATGAAAGGTCAACCCTGTTAAAGGTTATAATACACAATGTTAAATGTGAACTAGTTAGAGGATTTCAATCACCCTATTATGAGTGAGCCTTGCTAGAGGACTTTAGAGAATTCACTTGAAATATCACCCAATTAAGGATTTAAAAATGATTGTTAGGTCAACCTTAATCCAAAGGATTTACCCTAGACTAGTACAATGATTAGAAAATAATAGTAAGACTTGATCTGATAACAAATTATAAATAACTTGTAGATTACATATCTTTGTTCCAATCCTCCATTCCACTTTTCTTTCACACACTTCAACTCTAATAGTTTTTTCACCCTTAAAGCATTCATACTCTTAAGCCTTTTTTATTTTCTTGCCAACAATAGTCTCTTTTGTTCAGTTTCTAAATGAAGCAATACTTTATACCTCTTGTCTAACTTAGATTCTTGAGTATTGATGAAGCTTGCTTCTAACTAGCCATCTTTATAAATAGAAAATTAAGATCTTTTGTCATTCATCCTCTATCATCCATTTTAGGGTTAGGTAGGATTTTGTAATATTCAATGAATCTATCGATCTTTTCATTTTAGTCTCTTCTAGAAACTTAAACTTTAATCCTCTTTGAATGCACCTAGAAACTATTTACCATGAATTTTGTGCCACCAAATCATCATAATTATCTTCCATGTGTGTCACAAAATTCAAAGAAAGTAAAATAGTCAGCTCAAATTTGTTAAGTATATGATTTAACATGAATATTGGCACTTGACATCAATATGTTGTCACTTGACTTCTATATTATTCTTCCACTCATCTTCAACTAGATCACTTGAAAAACACTAAAGTTTACTAGTGCTCAACATCAACAGAACTTTACTTTGCTTACATTGTATTAGTCAACATATACTGAACTTTGACTTTTCTTGACTTCCACTTATTTTCTGTTCATCTTGCACTAACTTTTCTTAGCACTTACTATCCACTCGGTCAAGTTTGGTAGACTTAATTCTTCTTATTTATTCCTCTAGACTTAGTTAGTTTATCCAACCTTTGCAACCTTAACTAGGTAATCAATGCACCATATCATCAATGTCTTAATTGATCTTTGCACTCCTTTTTCATATGATAACTCAAGCTTTTCTCTAGGTGCTTTTGTTATCTCATTTGATCAAATCCTATTCATCAATCAAACAAATGATCCTACTCAAATTAACTAAGTAGTTGTCTTACCTACGAGTAACACGTTTCATATCAATGACAAAATAATGATGTAAACATATTCTCATACTTGTATCAATCTATTTTCAACAATAACTTGATTATAATTGTTTTTTGCTGCAACATACTCTACCTCTTGCTTCTTTCTTTACCAAGAAACTAATTTTCCTCCTAGAAAGAATGCTCCACCATTGGTGCTCTTTTGGTCATCCACACTACCTACCCAATCAACATCAGTATATGCAAAAAGTGTGAAATTACTTGATCTATCATACCAAATTCCATAGTTAGATCTCCCTTTTAGATATATGAATATTCTTTTAATTTTTGTAAAAATGATATTCCTTAGGATCATCTTGAAATCTAGCTACAATCCCAACTTAATTTTCAATATCTGGTTTGATGTGAGGCAAATACTACAAACCTCCAATCATGGATGTATACTTCTTTTTCTCTACTACAAGTGTATCATCATTGTTGGATAACTTGTGACCAGCTATCATAGGTGTACCAAAAGGTGTACAACTTTTCAAACCAAACCTTTTCAAAAAAAAATTTAGGTACTTATCTTGTGAAATGAATATACCATCATTATTCTTTACAATCTACAAACTTAGGAAAAAAACCATTTCTCCTATCATCCTCATTTAAAATCCATTCTTTATCTTCTTAGAAAATTTATCACTAGCTTCATCATTACCTCCAAAAATGATGTCATTAACAAAAATTATACTAGTCAACAAAACATCTTCAATTTCTTTCAAATACAAGTTACTGTGTCTATTATACCTTTAGCAAATCCAAGCTTTGCAAGTAACCATCCAACCTCAAATACTGGGTTCTCGGTTCTTGCTTTAGACCATAAAGAGTTGTCTTTAGTTTGAATACCATGTCTTTATCTTCTGATAAAGGAAAACCTTCATGCTTCTCAATATAAACCTCTTCTTCTAGTTCTCCATTCAAAAAGGCCAATTTACTATCCATCTCATTAAATTTAAATTTCTTGTTCACTGCATAAGCTAGGAATATCCTTACTACTTCCATTCTTGCTACTTATGCATACTTTTTCTCATAATCTATGCCTTCTTTCTATGAATAACCTTTACAAATAAGTGTTTCCTTGTCTCACACAACTCCTCCTTGTTTATTCTTTTTATTCCTAAAAACCCATTTTGTTCCTATCACATTTTTGTCTTTGGGTCTAGGTACTAATTCCCATGTATTATTCTTTACTATCTGATCAAATTCTTCCTTTATTTCTTGGATCTAATGATTATCTTTGATTGCTTCATCTATGCAGTTAGGTTCACTTAAGATATCAAATATATCTCCTCATTTACTCTACTCCTTTTCGTTATGCCTTTGTCTTTACTTCCAATTATCTTCTCAAGAGGGTGATTATTTGTCAAATTCCTATTAGGGGTAGGAGTTGAAATTTCAACTCTTATCTCTTCCATAGGTTTAGAACTCTATTCTCCTCTATTCTCAAAAGTTAGCACATCATTCTGCAAGTCATTGTTAATCTTAAAAAAAACTTCACCATTCTATCTAAAAATTTTATGGTTTTTCTCTTCTTCATTTGAACTATAATCTACCATTATTTCATTAGTTCCAAACTTTTCATCAATCCTTACATTTGTGCATTCAACTATTATCTTAGTTATATAGTTGAAATGTCAATAAGACTTACTTTTCAATCAATAGCTAAGAAAAATACCTTTATCACTTCTTGGATCAAACTTATCAATATCATCATCTCTCTTACTATAACATTTTTTCTCAAATATCTTGAAATATTTGACTGATGGTGAATATACGAGCCATAGTTTATAAGGTTTCTTGTCCATATCTTTTCTTATTTGTACTTTGTTTAGAGTATATACAGATGTATTAACTACTTCTCTCCAGAATGTCTTAGAAACATTATTCTCAAATAACATCGCTCTAGCTTCTTTTTCTATAGACTTATTTCTTCTCTTAGCAATCTCATTTTTCTAAGGCTTTCTAGGTGCACATAGTTGTCTTTTGATTCCATTTTATTCAAAAAATATGCTGAATTCTCCTCTTCTATCAAATCTCAAACATTTAATCTTAACACTATATTTGTTCTCAAATGTATTCTTAAATATCTTAAACTTCTCAAAAGTTTCAAATATCTCTTTAAGAAATGCTACCCACATCACTCTAGTAAATTCATCAAGAAAAATCAAAAAAAAAATTTCACCAAAAAATCCTCTTATTCTAGAAGGACCACTCAGATCTATGTGAACGATCTCTAGCTTCTCTTTGGTCGTGAACTTATTGCTAGGGAATGATACTTTCTTATGCTTAGCCAAAATACATACCTTACTCAAAACCTTAGTAGGCTTAATGTTATTAGACAAGTCTCTGACTGAAAAAGTGCTACTAACCTTCAAAATATTATAAAAGTTTATGTGACAAGATCTTCGATGCCACAACCAACTATTATCCACTTGAGCTACCAATCATGTCATGTCAATAAGATTCAAATTTAATACATCACCTCTAGATCTAGTGCCAGTTTCAATCATCTTAACATCTCTATCTTTGATAGCACATGTCTTCTCAGTGAACTGCAATAGATAACCCTTGTCCACCAATTGTCCAATGCTCAAAAGGTTATATTTTAATCTATCAACAAAATAGATACCATCAATGTTAGTTTTACCACAAAGAGCAATGGATACAATTTATACTATATGACATAATGCATTGTTACCAACTCTAACAATACCTCCATCGTGATTCTTGAACCTAACAAACTTATTCGTATCACTAGTCATGTGATGTGAACAACCACCATCAATTATCCTATCATATAATTATTTTCTACTTAGGTAAATAGAGCTCTTTCTTATTTAATTTCTCTATAAAGATCATCTTCCTTGATAGCCAAAAATCCTAATTCATCATCACTTTGACCTTTCTCATTAGATTGTTCATCTTCATTTACATACAAATAATTTCTATCTCTAACTCTTCTAATGTTAAAATTCCTCTTATACTTTTTCTCTCTTTAAGTACATTTAGATGCATAATGACAAAATTCATTACAAGTCCAACATTTAAAGACTTTCTTACCATATTTTTCTCTTCTCACTAGAAGGGCTATTACTTCCTCAATATTTTTGTCTTCATCAACTTTTCTATTGCCAAGAAAATCTCCACATGTGCTTGCACTCCTTGTCAAATTAGGTCAAATGTTAAGGGTAGTAAAAGTTATTTTGATTCTTGCAAGTTCACTAGGCTACCACAAATATGCTCTTACTAGTTCTAATCTTCCAATTAATGTTTCCTTTGTGAAATCCTTAGTAAAGGGCATTACCAGCTAAAGCATATGAGCTATTAGCTTGAATGGCGGTGTCAAACTTTTCAAGAACTTCCTAATGACTTCATCATTTTCCTTGATTCCATCATGAGATTTAATTTTTACAACCATTTCTAATATTCTACCAATATAACTTCTTAAAGATTTATCCTCCATCATTCTTGCATCTTGAAATGCAAATATCCAATTTTGTAATCTAATTATTTTTGCATGATCATCACCTTCAAAAGTTGATTCTAATGCTTTCTAAATTTCATGAGATGTTACAAGTGACTTTGCCTAACTATATTCATTCTTTGGAAGAGTTGTCGATAGAGATTCTCTTGCTCTCATGTTACTCATGAATAGATCTCTCTCTTCTTCACTGCATCCTTCAAGGTTTTCTTCTTCAATGATTGTCTTCTAACTTTCCATCAAGATCCAATATCCTAGACCCATACACAATAGATGAGTCTTCATCTTCTCCTTTTAATTATCATAGCTGTCCCCATCAAATCTTGGACTACCCTTCCTAAACATATTCACCATTGATCTCCCAAAGTTGTTAAGCTTATTCTTCAAAGACTTGAAGATTTGATACAAATTGTTAGATTATATAGTCCACTAATATAACTGAGATTGGGGGGTGGGGGGTGAATCAATTATCCAACTAATATCACAAATAAAAACTTTAAATAATCTTAACCATATAAGTAATATAAATTGAAACCACAACAAGATACTCATACACAATAATACCAGATATGTTAACTAGGGAAACCATTGATTAGAGGGATAACTCTGGTGGGGATGGCACACACAAGATGATGTACTAATATAAATACTCCTTGTTAGAGGATAGACCCTATTAGAATTTTGTTACAATATTCAGTACATATGATTCCCTATTAGGAGACTCTGAATCTATGTTAGGAGATTCCACCTCTATTACGAGTTGTGCCAACCCTATTAGGAGTTGTAGAAGATAACTAGATGCACTACCTAAATAGCTTCAAGGGAAAGACTAATGAACCCATTATTCAAACAATATTTTTATTATTCCTTAAAAATTAATAGAATTAAAATGTACTTTTTCCCTCTATCTCTATTCTATCATGCAAACTTTTCTTCCTTCATATCTTGCAACTAGATCACGAATCTCATATCCAATAATCTCTTGGATCTCTTACATGCATTCAACAAGCACTCTATCATTTTCACACTTCTTACTTCTTGAAACAATAGATATAGTTTAAAGTCAAGGAAAATGCATTTCCTTTATACCATATCTTCATAATAATTCCTTGAGTCAACCTTGAGGCTTTTCTAATTAATTAAAATAAGATAGTTAATTAATTACAATTACAATAGCACTATTGGCTCATAGTCCATACAAAACTTCACATGTACAATACTATGGCTTGCAGACTTGGTAACATCATCATCTAACTTTCCTCTATCAATGCTTGACTGCACATCCCTTCATTACATCCTAGATGTAAGGTAGCTTAAAATCATTAGGAAGTACTTTCCCAATACTCTACCTCTAAACTGCTCTCTCTAAATTAGGTACAACTTTCGTGTCTCTTTGACTTAGACTCTATGCACTTGACCACGTCATTAGGACACTATGTTGTAAAGGTCCATAACTATGCATGACTAGATGATCAAACCATTTTTTGTACCATTAACATCTCTGTTTGCTACTTAGCCAGTCTCTATAGAATCAATACTATGTTGACATCAATGACAACCATAGTCATGAATCCAACAATTCAATGCTCTCCAATACTTAGGATACTCCCCAAAGTAGTATCATCAGCATTCATGCTAACAATCAATGGAATAGGCATATGTAAATTCGTAAAATTATGAATTCTCTTTTTGGATGAATGAAATCAGAATTGTGAATGGGCATATTATTCTAATTTTGGCCCAAAAATGAGTATTTTCAATTCCACCTAAATAGGTAAAATTGGAATATGTATTCCTATTCTAGTTTTATTTATTTTAGAAAATATAATTTTTCCAAACAAGAAAAGGAATATTTATCCCCATTTTCTATTCTAGAGTAATAATTCCAATTCTCATTTTATTATTTCCACAATCAAATGAACTAAATTCATAACCATGGCATAAACAAATTCAGATAAGTGAGTATGTTTGGAAAGGAAATCTTTATTATGTGTGAGCTTCAATTTCTTTATCTACTCAGAGTTCATGATAACCCAAAAATAAGAGTTGAAATTAGGTTTTTAATTGCATTATAAAAATATAGAAAAAATCTCTAGAAAAATAAATCAAGATGCAGAATATAAAAGAAAATTAATTAGTAGCACCCAGTCATAAACATTCCATGTTTTTGAAGTAAAAGCAGCCAAAACAAGGGGGCTGGCCCATTATAGACAATCTAGAGGATTACCATTAGATAACCATCAGAATAGAACTAACCCCTAAAACTTTTTAAAACAAGAATAGAAGTTTATGCTATAATAATGATAGTAACTACAGGCTTTAAACAAAATGTATGTTAACCAACAAAAGTCACTTAACAAAAGCAAAGGCATGATAGCCTTAAAACTAAAAAAGTCTATAAACTAATGGATTAATAGCATGGAAAAAAAAAAGAAAAAGGGGGAGGAACCCTTAAGATTTTTTGACCTCCTTCTTCTCCAAGAGGACATTGACCTAGTCTTCTGCCAAGAAGTCATAAAGTAGCTTGGAGTCCTCCCTAGATAGGTCACCTTTAGGTTCCCTCAAGAAGCATAGAGAGGTGGCCACCGTATAAGTGACTTTAATTGTAAACTTGGTTAATGGGTTCATTCTTTCCTCCAATGCTTGAATTCTCTCCCATAGCTCACTGCCAGTTATCCAAAGTGCTTGGATGAACATCCCTGCCAGCCTATGTATCCTACACAATAAGGGGATTAGTGGCCTTTTTAGATCCTTTCTTAATAAGGGAAGGTATCTTATCCACCATTTTTGAGAATTGATCTTTAGTTAGGTCCACACACCCGAGAATGACCATCGCTAAGACATGTGACACCTCCTTATTCTCCTTGTCATTACCCAACATTGACCTAGAGGAATCAAAAATCTCTTCTTCAACCTCCTCCATACCTCTCTTACCAAAGTTAACAGTTTTCTCCTTCATTCTTTTATTTTTTTGGCAGCCCAAATCCTTACAGTCTGATTCCTCCTCTTGTGAGGCTCACTCCCTTAAGTTCCTCTTAGCCTGAGACTTATCTAGCCTCCCTAACCTCCTCCTTCCCCCTGTCTCCTCATCCTTTGACTCTATTTCCATTTTCTCCTTACCTTTTCCTTTTTTCCCCCTGGGGGAGGGATTAACTGGGGACCCACTGAGAGAGGGCTGAGGGGTGGGGGCTTTGGGGCTAGTAGTTCTAAGGGGGGCCATTTGGGGCCTAGGGTTAAGGTGAATAAGAATATCAACTTCCACAATCCTAAGGGGGATCAAGGCAAGGTAAAATTAGTATAGCCTAAAAATAAGACCTTGATATAGAATAGTAAAATTAACCCCCCTTCTCATTTTATCTCTCACATCAACAACATAGTCTTCAAGATCATGCAATAAGAAGAAAGGAATTGAAATAAAATCACAGTGTCTAAAATGATTAAGAAGAGGAAAATCATAGTAGTAGCAAATTCCATACCTTCCTTCCAGGGTTAGATATTTCATCAGAATTAGAAAAACCTTGTTCCATGGGTCAGGTAACTTCTCCCTCATAAATCCCCATTTGTGCCAAACTAGTTCCTCACCATCCTCAAAGAATCATTGCAAACTAGTTTCATTAGTTACCCATGTCACTTTCTGCCATTTTCTTCCCCTCATTACCATGCCTATTTCCATGGCAATCACCTCTTCCAAAACATGAAAAGAGATACCATTAATGGTCACCTTGTGATTATACCATGAGTTTACAAATTGCATATAGAAATTATCATCATAACCATTAAGGGTCTCAATGAAAGGAAGAAATTTTCCTTCTCTTAGAATGTACCAAACCAAGGGCTTCCTCACACTATCATCGATCATAGCCGGTTCAATGCACAATAGGTCACCTCCCATCTCTATAATTTTTTCCTCTTGACTCTCTCTATTCAAAGCCCAGTCCCTAAAAAATACTTCACTCTTAGAAAGATAGACCCATAAATAGAGATTATAATTATATTTAATAGTAATAATGGAACTTGCCAAATTGGTGAGAAAGATCACGAGTTGGTGACCACAATCTTTCCTTGAATCACTTCCATCATTCCAAATATGCCACAAATCTATAAAATATAAATCTTTTTTTTGCATGATGTACAATGATCCATAAAGGGAAATGAATAAAAAATCCCCCATTTCAAACTTTCAATTTTTGAACCATGAGTAATAATTATTGCTTGTACTCAAGTCTTTTCTCCTTACCACATAAGCATTAAGTGCATTTCAACCTTGCTAGCTCAACAACATTAAAATTAACCATCTTGGATTCATCATTATTTTTTCCCTTATTCACCAACTCCCTCACCAAATTTGGCAAAGCATTCAAATTCCTCCAACCTCTTAGCCCTTCTAGATTTAAGCCAACCACTGTCATGCCATCAGCTACACTATTTCCCTCATAAAAAATGTGATTCAAATCAAATCTATTCAGGGTGGCTAATTGGTACTTGATATCATTAATAATACTTTTGATAGCCCATCCCTCCCACATATCGCTTTTAACTGTCTCAATGATGACTTTAGAATCACCTTCAACTTGTACATCTTGCCATCCTACACTCAAGACAAAATTTAAACCCCAGTATAGAGCCATCACTTCTGCAACATTATTTAAAACTTTCGCTAATGGTCCAACATAAGCCATCAACATCATTCCTCCTCCCACCAAGCCCTCATTTCTAGCAGCACCATCAAAATTAAGTTTGAGCTAGTTATCTGGTGGATGTTTCCATTGAGTTCTCTTTCTATCCATAAGAATAGAGTTGTCAATCTGCATGATCCCATCCATCAATGACCAACACTTTGCAATTCTATCTCCAAGGTAAAAGGAGGGGACACTGGCTTTCTCCAATTGCTACATCTAATGGTATCAATTATCAATTTGGAGACAATATCAACCATGACCTTCACCTCCCTCTCCTCATTTTTGAAAACCCTATTATTTTGCTCCTTCCAGATACCCCAACACACCTAGGGGGGGATAATTTTCCACAAGTTGATAAGCAGGAGGTGGGTAAAGGGGCCTTGCTAGTTCACCAAATGCCCCACCTCTACATTGAATACCCAATTCACCTCAAACTTCTGGAGAAATTTTCCCCACACCTTAGAAGCAAATCTACAGTGTAGGAAAAGGTAGTTGATGCTCTCTTCCTCCCTCTTACAGATATAGTATCTGTTAGGTAATCGGAACCCTCTCTTCCTCAAGTTTTCAATAATGAGAATTTTCCCATGGATAGTGGTCAACTAGAAGATGTTAATTTTTGAGATTAAATGGTTAAACCAAACATTTCCTCAGTCGTTAGGTTCAAGAGATTTATCAAACATAAGCTTGCAGGTAAACTTAACCAAAAAATCCCCAGCCAAAGTGACCCTCCAAATGAACTCATCAGTCCTATCTCTTCTCAAGATCCATGTTATCTATATGCATAGTTTTCAAGATTTGGTATTATGTCCCATAGAACATACACCACTCAGCATTCATAATAGATTTTCTTTTCTCAAATTCAATCATTTCTCTCATAAATATTTATGTAATGTTTTTTATACAATTAAGTTTATAAAATTATACATATTAAATAAATTAAAAATAAAATCTTTTTACTTCCTTTCTTTACTGACTGAAACATTTTTCTTCAACAAAGTCTTATCTGATTCTTTTACTCTTCTTCTAATGATGGAACACAGAATGCAATCCAAAATCTTTATACAATCATAAATCTAAAAGCATAAAAACAATATCTGCATGAATTGTAGAAATCTGATCACCTATCAAAATAAATATTTAGATAACAAATTACAAAAGATTGAAATTAAAAATACTAATAAATCACTGCTTGAAATTGTTAATTATTAACAAATCCTCACCTTGTAACCCTTTGAAGCAGGGCGTGATGGACAGCAAAGAATGACTTACCAACGTACTAAAATAAAAGTATCCTTTCATTTTGTAAAGCAGGCAAGTCATTCGTGGCTGTCCAACACATATATTCTTGGCTAATACAGTATATTCACATGGAGGAATAATTCAAAGCATATATAAAATGTTTATTGTTATACTCAATGATATGACTGGAGGAATTTGAGGGTTGACGCGAGATGGGATTTCATTATTGTTCTCTCGTTATGAATTATTAGTCAAATTTAGCAGGGACATCTTAACATCTGTTGGAACTCCATTCGCTGATATACCCAAGGCATATTTGTGACAGCCCACTTTCTTGTCCGCGACTAAGAATTTGTTCGTCGAATAAGTTTCATGGGATAAAGTGTTAAATTATTTAGAAGAATCCATTTGAAAATGGGAAAAGTATGGTGAAAGCTACAATGATAAGAGATAAGGATAAGGCAGGCATAGGGAGGAATGGTTCCACCGATTTTATGAGAAGACTGACAAGTCATAAACATGTCCATTTGATAACGTGGGAATATTTCGATTTTTTCAAATAGAGAATATATAAATAGGTTTAAAGTGGAAATAATAATTTATATTTTGTTGAAGGTTTGGAGATCCTATTTAATTAAGGTCTGGCTGTAGGAATAGGAATACGTATTCTAGGATTGTTATTTCAGAAATAGAAAATAGGAATATGTATTCCTATTTTCTATTTGGTAGCACCTAATCTTTATTTGACAACACTTCTAATAATTCCATGATAGAGGCTAACTCCAGAACAACCAGTTGTTCTGATAACAATGGATACACTTTAAATCGTCTGTTGTCATCAGCAACCGAGGCCTCAGTGATAGCCATACATCAGCTAGCTTCTATTGCTAGGAAAAATATCCATGTCATTTCTTCAGGATTTCAAAAGTCAAATATTTAAGATAGCCAAACAATGCATAGATCTGAGGGTTTTAGTCTTTCCTTGTCCAAGATGGTTGTTGAAAATGATCAAGATTGGCTTCAGCTAGGATTCGGTTGTGGCCATTGAAGTCATTGGATCAAATATGCCCACACCTAGATCTGAAATATCGTAAAGATTTACCAATAAGTGGGAATGAAGATCAAGAAAAGGGAGGATTTACTCATCAATATTTAGGCACCTAAAATTCATGGACCCAACAACTTTTATTTCTTGGAAAAGTAAACATTGTAATAGGGTTATGTATACCAATTCCACCTATTTTGGTGGAATAGACAAAATTCATTTTTGAAGTAAAACTGACATTGATATTCCTATGCTAAATTCTCATTTGACATATCCAAATAGACATATTCAATTTTTTTGGAATTTATGAACACCAATTCTGCCTATATTCTAGCTGCCAAACGAGAGTAAAGGATCATGGAGTATCTACCTTGTCAAAATCTTTATGGAACAAGATCCCGACCTCATCCCTAATGATAATGGGCTTATTTAGAACCATTCAACTTCACCACTAAATCAACAATCTATTGACTAGAACAATTTTTTAAAGAAAGAAACACTAGTATACAATTCAATTAATCAATAAAGTACAAGAACAACAAATAAGTAACACACACACACACACACACACAAACGTAAATGTTTCATAAATATAACAATAGAACAATTTTTATAGTTAGGCCATGTTATTTTATTATTCTTGTTTATAAGACCCAAATATTTTTTACATTATGCACTATGAGGTAATAAAAATATATGAGTTGTTGCTGGTCAAGACTATGTCATCAATTCTCCTAACTTGCTTTTTCTAGTGCTTGTGCAAGTCTAAGATTACAATGTGGATTGACACACCAATGCAACATGGATGGTTCACATAGCAACATGGTGCATAAAATAAAAAACTAGCCTTACACAACAAAATAAAAGAAAAAATAGTTTGTAGAGAAATAATTATTATTGAAATAATTATTAGTAGAGAAATCCTAATAACAATATCACAATTTGACTTTCTATGGAAATTATCTCCTATTTATCAATTGATGAGCTTAAGGGGCTTTCTAATTAATGGTTCATACAGAACAATAGTTGGTGAAGGTTTTGCAAATGGGGTTGCAAGCTTTGGGTTTAACAATGGAGGAAACTTTGTAGTTAAGCATGCTCAAGCTAGAGTAGTACTAGAGTGGGTAACCTCCTATGAAGTCCTAGTGCTTCACCCCTATGAGCATCACCTAGATCCAATGAGTGCTAAGTGTTCCATTTATTTTCATGAGAGATGGATTCATGTTGAATCAATACTCATGAGAGATGGATTCATTTTGAATCACTACTCAAAATCACATAGTTAAACCCCAATAGCAATATCACAATAATTATTATTCTAAAGTAAGGAAAAGAAAAAGAAAGACCATACAACATAAATGTAAATGAATCTCAAGAATTCATGCATGTTCCTTCTTCAACCATACAAATATAGTAGAAACGAATTGTGTCAAGTTATTTGTTTTAGAATCTTTGCAAAGCTAATAGCCTTATTTATTTGTTACTACCTCCACATAGAGACAAGATAGATAGATATGATGGTAGATAAGCTAACAAATAATAAATGTAGATAGATATTTAAAAAAAAATTAAAAAATTCTTTAAAATTTAATTGGGTATATGCTTATTTTTCATTGAAACCAACAAAATAGAGGCTAGTAGATTGAAGGTGAGAATAAAATGGCGTTTAATTAAGAGTGCTAATATGGCAATGTTAGATGACCAAAAAACTATAAAAATTATTCAACAATGGTGAGTAGAGATCAATAAGGAGGATAGAGATATTATGTGTAACATAGTTGACTAAAATGAAGAAGAGAGTCGAAAATGAGAGAAAAATGAAAGTTTTCATAAGGTAAAAGAATTCCCAATGTTAGTGCTGTTAGAGTAAATAATTAATTAATTATTAATTATTTATTCTATTTACTTAAGCTTACTTAGGTAAATGCATTTATTTAATATTTAGTATTTAATGCATGTAGTGGTTAGTTGTTGACAACACGGGAGTTTGTTCCCTTCTAGCGTATTCCACTTTTTTGTGGAAGAGTGTTTGATTGTCAACCTTATCTTCTATCGCTTTCCAACTTGTTCTAAAAGCTTCCATGAGGCCTTTATATTTGGTCTCTCTCTCTCTCTCTCTCTCTCTCTCTCTCTCTCTCACTCTCACACACACATTGTAAAATCATCCATTCACATAGCATTTTCATTTTTCATATTGTGAAATATTTTCTCTTGTTTTGTTTCCTTCAAGCTCTTGCTCCTTAGGTTTCTCTTTGGCAAGCTATTTGCATTGCAGGTGATCTTGGTAACTATGGAGTTGGATTTCATCAACTCCTACATGGTATCAGAGCCTCCCTGCTGCTTCTTGTTTGGAGGATTTTTTTGAAGCCGCGATTCAGAGACACAAACTCTAGTTTGTTTGTGATTTTTTCTTCAATTGAGAGGAAGAGAATTTTTTTTAGTATTTGGAGAAAAAGGAGAAAGATGATTTGACGTAACATATCTAATATTTTTTGAGCTTTTTTCTTTATTTTTTGGAGGTGCGATGGTGGGGATTCAAAAAAAAATTGCAGTGGTGATTTTCAAACAGCGATATCTCCCTCATATGGACTCATTTTTTGAAGCAATTTTTTTTTGTTTTGGGCTAGGATTTTGTGATCTAAACATTGGTGCAAGTGGTTTGAGCTCTCTGTTCTTAAAATATTTTGCAATTCACAATTCTCAATTTTTGCCACTTCAAATGCTTAGTACAGGCTCATCTAGACACATAATTAGGTTCTATGTTTTTTGAAAGTGTATTTTTTTGTATACTTTCCAGATCTATAATTAGATTATAGGTTTTGTGGACAAAAATATTACTTTCAAAAATAGGCCCTAAATAGGCTATTATAATCACACTAAGTAAAGAGTGTCCAATTTATACATTTTTTTGGGGGGGGGAGCATTTTCTTTTCTATAATTTACTTTAGAATAAGACCCTTCTACTTCTATCTTCTTCTTTCTCTCAATGGTGGATCCATCTGTGACCTATTTCACACCACACAACTATCACACCTTGAAGGCACAAATAACATGACTTCTCATGTCAAGGGGCTTATGGTCATGTCTAGATGAGAATCAACCTGTTCTTACATGCCCTTTTGAGTTTCTTCAACATAGGAAAAAAATGGATGAGGCCATGGGATTGATTGCACTAAACATTTCAGACAATCTACTATTTCACTTGGATGGTTTGACTACTCCATGAGCTCATTGGCTCAAATTTTAGATTTTGTTTGGCCAAGTGAATGAGTTCCGAGCACTTTAGATAGATGCAAAGTTGACATCTTTAACACTTGACAACTTTCCCACCATTGAGGACTTCTTGATGAAGTTCAAATCTCCATGTACACTTTTGTAGGGATGTGGGAAAACCAAGACAGATGATGAGTGTATCCTTTTTATACTCTCAAATTTGAGGGGACAGAATCAAATCCTGTCTTCAACTTTCTACTCCACTATGGATGCCTTGGGTGATAGACATAGGATGCCCTCATTTGAGATATTTTGTGATCGATTAACCTATGAATAGTGCAAGATCACTCAAATGGATTCACTTTCAGGTTCACAGTCACAGGCATTGCTTGCCAAGGATACATAAGAGAAAAAGTTGAAGCAGATATCAAATCCCTCTTCTATTGATTCATCATCTTCTAAGAAGAAGGAGAAAAAGAAGACAGAGACTCCTACTTGTTTCTATTGTGGGGAACAATGTCATGATCAGGCACATTATTTTCAGAAGAGATTTGATGGATATGAGAAACAAATTATAGATTTGCAAGCTCTTCTTCAAAAGAACATTATTTCTTCTCCATCCTCTTCTACCTCATAGGGGTCTACCTTTTAGTCTTCTTCCACATGTTCTCCATCTACATTAGATCTTGGAAAGGGTCATGCATTATAGGCTACCATTACATCTCCTTCACAGGTTACTTGGATACTGGATTTAGGTGCTTCTCACCATATGACATCTTCTCAAGGTGTCTTCTCTACTCTTGAGGCTTCTCCTATTCCTCATATTCTCATGGGGAATAACACTACACTACCAATCTATGGGAAAGGTTTAGTTCACATTCAAGATGGTATATTCAATGATGTATTGTATGTTACATCTTTGTCAGCCAACATTCTCTCAATTTCTTAGATTACATGTAGTGGATAAGGGAAGATAGTTGAGTTCACTGTTGATTCAGTCTTCATTCGGGATCATGTAACAGGAGGTCTTATTGCTATAGGGGCTATTGATCCTTCCACTCATCTCTACACCTTCTCACACTTTGGTCCACCATCTCCATTGTTGGAGCACACTAATTCTCTTTCATATGAGCATCATGTGGTGTAGTCAAGATACTTGAACCTTTGTATTGTTCTTGAGATCCCTATTTTGACTGCTACACCACATCCAGTTGAGGACTTTTCTCTTCAGCAAGATTCTTCTTCTTTTGCTCTGCCTGATCCTCCAACACCATTCATAGAGCCTCTAGGTGCACCTATTGCAGATTCTATAGTGGACATTCATGACAGTGTCATCACACCTGCCTTGGGGATTCCCTTTCCAGTTCCTCATACATTCTCCTCTGGGCATCAACTAGGCTTTCTAGCTTTGCCTCTCACTCAAGGATTCCCTTGTTATGTACCCTTGTTTCTTCCACATTGGATTTGCATTGGTTCAATCCTTCCTTCAGGGGCTCCTTTATTTTGGGGAGGCTTTAGTATCTCTCATGGGGGGGCTGGTTGTACTTATGGTTTTGAGCAGGTCTCTTGACTCTTTTTTGGTAGAAGTTGTCCTTGGGGGGATTGGTTGAGGCCTTCCTTCCTTCTCTTTATGTTTTTTTCTCTTTGCATTGTACATGGGTACCTAACATGGCCTCATTGTCGGGACGCATTTTACATTTTCATCTTAGTTTTGGGAGCTTAAGGCATTCCCCTAAGTTGCACTTAAGGGGGGCTATTAGAATAAATAAATAAATAATTAATTATTATTTATTTTATTTACTTAAGCTTACTTAGGTAAATGCATTTATTTAATATTTAGTATTTAATGCATGTAGTGGTTAGTTGTTGACAACACAAAAGTTTGTTCCCTTCTAGCATGTTCCACCTTTTTGTGGAAGAGTGCTTGGTTGTCAACCTTATCTTATACCACTTTCCAGCTTGTTCTACAAGATTCCATGAGGCCTTTATATTTGGTCTCTCTCTCATTATAAAATCATCCATTCACATAGAAATTTCATTTTTCCTATTGTGAAATATTTTCTCTTGCTTTGTTTCCTTCAAGCTCTTGCTCCTTAGGTTTCTCTTTGGCAAGATATTTGCATTGCAGGTGATCTTGGTGATTGCAGAGTTGGATTTCATCAACTCCTACAAGTGCACTATTTAGAGAGGGGTTACACTACCATAAAATAGGTGTAACATCCTAAAAAACACTTTCTCTTTGTAGATTGACATGATGATTTTGTGCCATAGACATTTCTATAGTGTGCATGCATAGTGAACCAAACAAAGCACTTATTTAATAATTCACATATGTGAGATGACAAGGCAATCAAGATGACAAAGAAAAAATATACAACACAAGTATTTATTGTGGTTCACCACAACTTATGGCTACATCAATAGTCTAATAGGGAATGATTATATTAATGAAATATCTAATGTATTACATGGGTTACACACAACCTTTATAAAGAGTTTTATGAATATAAAAAGTCAAGGGAGAATGAATAGTCAATGATGTTGGGCTTCTTATCCCAAAAAAATCCTGCACAAAGTCCAACTGGTACACCCATGTGTAGTAACATCCCTACTTCCCATTCAAATTATAAAGAACAATGTGATCTTGAGATGATCTCAAGGTTTCCAGACTTTTCTCTAGCACATTCTAAATGAATTGTGTCCACAACATATCAGAGTTATAGATATCTTCTATTCTAATTAATACAAATTTGACAATTGCAAATGGCTCAAGCACTTTAGTCTCAACAACCTTTAAGGAGTCATCATCATTCTTAACTAGATAGATATCTAACACATCACCTCCTTCAAAAAATTCATACACACTATCCTCATATGTAGGAAATGATAGAATAATGAAAAATCTCTCATTTATGGGATTTCCTTCATGCCATAAGTCATTATCATTCACAGCCATTTTGTGCACTACATAAATGTAATTGTGATCGACCTCATTTGTGTCATCGAGAGTAAGATTGAAAAAATTATCCCATGTAAACTTCTCAATACATCTTTCTTTCAAAAGAAGCCAAAACTATCCCTTCGAAAGACATTGCTCCATAATTGTTATATCTATTTTAATACCCCCTTCCATGAAATCTTTTGCACCCACCATATATTTTAGCACCTTTGCCACCACATTTTCTACACTAAACACATGTTTTATCATTTTGAAAAAAATCTAGTTTGAAGTTTTTATCTATGAGTTCCCCAATACTGTCAAGGTTTCTTCCTTCACCATATTCAAAATGTAGTGACTGAGGTTTACCGTAGCTTCTATCAATGAGATATGTAAGTTGTTTTACAATAACCTCAGCTAGAGGATTATTGCATGGACAATGACCACTAAAATATGCCTCTTTTCTGACTATGTAATTCATTATCCATAGAGTGAATCTTTTAATCACCATTTAATTTCAGCCCAACATTGTCAATATGTGAGTCAATTCCCTTTCCATACAATCCTTTAGCAATGGGTCTACCTTCAAAAAATTATTCTTGTGGAAAACTCTAGTGAAACCAAACACCACATTCCAATCCATATTTATATGATGAGTTGGAGTTGCTTGTTATTGTGCCCACACTAGAACTAGGTGGGAGAATGGATTCTATTTGATAATAGATATTTTCACCCAAACTAGGATGAAGGAAAGATTTCCTTTCACACCATGAGTCATCCTCCACATCTACTTTACCCCACATTATCATGTGGGGAGCCACTAATACATCAATGAAACTCCTATATGTCTTACCACTATCATTCTCATCTTCATTACTTGAAGGTAAAAAATTATGCAATGGTTCAAGTAATTCCTCCAACCATGGAATGGAGCCTAGTAGTTTTGAAAATTCAACCCCACTAGATTTGAATACAGGAACTTCCAAGCCACCAAAATTACCATGGGTGTACAATTTGTTGCCACAATTTGTAGCTGGGATTTGGTCATATGGTAGGGTATTTTTCTAAAATATGAAACTGCCATTGATTTAAAATTCTTGCTCGAGGCATGATTAAGTCCTTCCAATTCAGTGCTAGGTGAATAAAACATCACTTTTTCAACATGCAAACTATTGTATTGTCCAACACTACTCAATTTCTTATGAGATCCCACACTTTGATCTCTTTCATCTGCAAAAGTCATAATCCACTTAATGTGTGCCCTCTTATCAATAGAATAATAAACAACTTTGGCCTCCTAACATTCTTCTTAATCTATATATAGGCCTTTTCTTTCAATTGTGCCTTCTATCATGGTAGACATATATTTTGCCCCTTCATTTACTTTTTAAGAAATCTTCTCATTCACTCCTTTGTCATCTTTTACATTAGACTTTTAAACTTCAATTTCATCCTTTTCTAATGGAAACTTCCCATGCTCTTCAAAGTATTCTAGTTGCAATATCCTACAAACTTTTGAGGCAAAATTATTTGTGTCTTTGAGATTGAAACTAGAGATGAGAGAAGCCATTTTATAGTATGGCAATGAAGAATGATCAAAGGTGTGGTGTTCTATCACTCTGACACTCATAGGAGAAGGAAAAATAAAACTCATCAAAGCATCATCTGTAAAGGCAATATTAAATAAATGCATAGAAAGTGGTTGATCAATAAGAGCAAGAACCATGATCATCCAAAAGTGGTTCATGAGGAAGAGATTAAGTTGAATCTATATTTAAGGGTTTATCCCAAATAATAAGATCATACATGGAGGGAAGAAAACTCACATTAAAGGAGGAACAACATGTTAGAAAGTAAAGTCCACCAAGATAACTAAGATGGGGGGTAGGGTGATGGTGGGGAGGTGGTGGGGTGTGGCGGTAAGTTAGTTATGTAATTTAAACAACTCTCAATATCCTTATTAATTCTAAAACATATAAATAGTAGATGCAATAACCACATAAAGATCACCATACACAATAATGCGAGATCTATTCACTAGGGAAACCCTTGATTAGAGGGAAAACCTTAATGGGGATGGTACCAAAAAAATGATGTACTAATATAAATATCTCTTGTAAAAGAATTGACCTTGTTAGGAGTCAATAAAATACTTTCAATACATATTAGTCCCTATTTAGAGATTCAAACCCTATTAGGACTTGTTTAGGAAGAGAGATAGACCCAGTGTCTAAACAACTTCAGTATTATTATCACTAAATAATACAATGGTACATCAACACTTTTTGTTAGGATTAACATCAGGTAGAACTAACAGTTACATACAAATATAACCAATACTAGATCACATAAAATAGAACACAAGACAACAAGATTTAAGGTCCAATTCACCCAATCCTTGGGCTACATCCACCAATAATAAGTATAATATTATTATTATCTAATGATTACAACCAAATTATAATCCATAATCCCTTATAGCTCAATACCACTGCAAGAAGCTACAATATCACCATTACCTTATAAAATCTCTAATCCTAAGCACTTTTATACAAGCTTTTACCACTTACAAAATTAGGTCTAGAATAATAAAAAAATAGTAGTGGATGCCTTTTACAATATAAGTGTATTTTTGGATTCGGGGGTGCTGCCCCACAAAACCCTTGTAGGGGTGTTGCCCCTTGAGCCTACCTTGTACTCCAATAGGGAGCACACTTGGCTACCCTAGGACCTTGTAGGGGTGTTGCTCCTTGACCCCATCTTGGGTTGCTACCCCTAAACCCCCATAAAAATATTGTGGGAAAAAAACTACATAGAATAAACCTCTGAGTCTGATTAGGATCCACATCACAAAAATCTCCCACTTCAAGACTAATCAAACTCCACAACAATAACCTCCCACTTAGAGACTAATCATAGCACTACTAAAGCTATAGCTCCCATTGGAATATCTCAAATCACCTTGGACTTTGTTGCTCTTTTATTCTTGTCACTACCTTTGTAAACATATTCACTAGATTGTCACTTGTATGTATCTTTTCTAGATTTAACTATCCATCATCCAAAACTAACTAAATGAAATGGTATTGCAATTGCATCTATTTTGTCTTTGAATGCAGAGCTAAATTCTTTGCAAGATGAATGGCACTTTGACTATCTATAAACAAATAACTATCCTTCTAATGATGTTCCAATTCTTCCAAGAAGAACTAAACCAATATCATCTCCATGGCTACCTCTGTAGTAGCAACATAATCTACCTCTATAGTAGATAAAGTGTTAAACTTCGGTAACCTAGAAACCTAGCTCATAACTACCCCACAAACAGTAAATACATAACCTATAGTACTCTTCTTGGCATTAATATCCCCTACCAAATATGACTCTACATAGCCCTATAAATCAATAATAGAGCCCCCAAAGTGTAAACATTTACTAAATGTTCCTCTCAAATATCTAAGAATCCATTTAACTACATTCCAATGCTCAAGCCCTGGATGACTCATATATCTACTAGAAACTCCCATTGCATGTGCAATATATGGCCTAGTACATACCATAGCATACATCAAGCTTCCTATAGGTAAAGCATAAGGTACCTTAGACATCTTGTCCTCCTCTTCTTATGTCTTGGGACACAAGTCCTAAGTCAACTTCAAATGACTAGGTAAAGATGTGCTGATAGTTATACCATTCTCCATAGAGAAATGTTGCAACACCTTCTCAATATAATAAACTTGAGATAATGTCATGTTGATTTAATTTGGTTTTGACAATTGAGTGTCAACACACTTCAGATATTTACTGAGTTCATGTTGAGCTAGTAACACATGCTGAGTATAATATGTATAGATGCCAAGTTGCAATAAGTGCCAAGTGAATAATTGATGCCAAGCAAGTTCAAGTGATGAGCAAGACAGAATTACAATAAGTGTCAAGCATCAATATTATCAAGTGTCGAGTAACATAGAATGAAACTAGTCATTTGTGATGGTACAAACAACTATTTAAACCATTTTTATGCCAATTTATGGATAGATCTCAAAGCTTTGAAGATAAGATTGAATCTATTTAGTTTTTCTATGAAATCAACATGCAAGCAATCAAAAAATTGGAAAGGATTAAGTGGGAAAATGAATGAATCTCAGTCATAGATTCATACCTAACCCTAAGTCACCAAAGTCTTTTTAAGGAAGATGAAGTCCCATAATTCACTATGTGTGTGTATGTGAGGAAGTGATATGAGTGAAGAATTGAAGGAATTGAAAGGGGTGAATTGACTAGAAAGTATTCAAGGTGACATAGAAGTGTGGAAGAACTATAGAATCAATTTTCAAAACAAAGGAGAATCTATACAACATTGTTATAATAGATCAAGAGGATCAAGATGCACAGAACTGTGATTTAAAATCAGCAAGGAAAAGTTGTAAGTTATTAGATCAAACATTCTATATTTACTTTCTAACAATTGTATTAGTAGAGTGAAATGCTTTAGATTAAGGTTGATTGAACAATCATTATAAAAACCTTTAACAAGGTGACATTCCAAGTGACCGTTTTAAAGTCCTTTAACTAGGCACACTTCTAATAGAGTGTTTCAAAATCCTTTGATAGGGTAGGATCTAACAATCCTTTGTAGGCCTTTAACATAGTAGGCCTTTTACAGGCCAGATCATGAAAATGGTCAAACTATGTAATATTAATATGTGACAGTTTATTTCTATAGTAGTGAAGAATTGTTGGTGTCAGCCCCACCCTAGTTTTACCTTCTCATTGGATGGTTTCTAGGTAATCATATCAGGTGTCAAGTGTGTGTATGATTATATGTTTGATGCATTTTCTTTACATTTCATTTTAGTTTTTGCATGCATCTAATGAATCGTAAAAATTGGTTTAAGTATTAAAGTTTGTACATCTGATTCACCCCCCCTTAGAAATATATATTTCTCATTTTTATTTACAACAATTGGTATTAGAGTTAAGTTCTCATCAAGAGAATCCTTAAAACTTAGAGAAAAGATCTTGAAATGGAAGTTTACAAGTTGGGAAAGACCATGGAAAACTAGGAGATTGAGATACATCTCATACTACAGCTACTAAATGAAGCTAGAGATGCAGATTTCTATGGTAGAAAATGAAACACAATATAATGAGATTGACATCACAAAATTATTTGCAAATCTATTAACTCCAGTGAATTCAATGCAGCAGTTGCAGATCTAATGGAAAAGAATATAACACAAGTTGAATAAATAAAAAATCTCAAGTTGGAACAAGAATCACAAGCTATATTGCTATGTGAGGTAATTGAACAAAAGAAGAAAGTTATAGAAGAAAAGGCCATGATTAAAGAAGACAAAAGAATTTTGGCAAACAGATTGGAAGAAATGTTAAAAAGAGCTATCTAGGATCCTAGGCATGCAATTGGACACCCTAAGCCAAATGATGAATTCTCATCATGAGTTAAATGTCAAGGAAATTGAGATAAATACATTGAAGTTGTAGAATGAACAATTGTAGAGTGACCTAAAAAGAGAAAAGGAGTTTGCTAAAAGTTTCAACAAGCCAAATGAAGCCATCAAGTACTTTGAGAAACTACTGAAATCCCCAAGATCCAATAAAGATACATCAGGTTTGGGCTACATAAACATTGAAGGAGAATCATCCAATGCTATTAAGGAAAGGAACAATAAAGGTAAGAACTCTAAACCTACTTGTCATCATTGTGCTAAGAAAGGACATACAAAAAATGTTTGTAGGCGTAAGAATGCTAAGCCAAAGAACATGACTTATTGTCACAAGTGTAAAAAATGAGTTCATCAAGCACATGAATGCAAAAAAAAAACCATGCATGCACCAAAATGTGAAGGACACTATTACAATTTTTAGAAGTTTGGACATAGAGCCTCTGAATGCAGATCCAAGTTCACATGGTCATCAACCAAGCTAATAAAAGTAAGAAGATATAAAAACTCCTATAACTAGGATTACAATACAATACATAGCTATCATTATTGTCAAGAGTATGGACACATCCCTGAGAATCACGTAAGAACACACTTTAGTGGTAACTACAATAGATGAATGAGTCAAACTACATGCTTTATCCATTTAAAGACTGGTCATATTAATAAGCATTTCCCAAAAAGGTCAAAAGAACCTAACTCAAAATTCAGAAAAGGAAAAGGAAAGGTAGATATTAAACACACTAGAGGAGAGATGAACAAAACATGGAAGAAGATAGATGGATGTAGCACATCAAATGAAGGGATCACTTCACCTGATAGGTCAAGTGGTCACATCAAATTAAATTAAGCCAAAGGAGGTATGTGGGATTGATATTTAAAATGTTTTATCATACATCAGTTCCAAAAGAAGTTATTACTAAAAAGATACATTAGCATGAAGAAGCATGCAAGATAATAATGGAATTAAAGTTCAAATCTTCAATTTTTCACATTACTCTCGAGTGTTAAATGTTTTCTTTAGTTGCTGAGTAAAATACTAGTATGTGTTGAGTTGTTAGCCAAAGTTTGTTAAATATGTGTCAATAATAGCTTCTAAGTGAGGCAAATTTGTATAGGTTCCGAGTAAAGGTAATTCTAATAGTTGTCGAGTGATGGTAAAATTAATGGATGTCAATTATAACATAAATTATTTTGAAGCCGAGTTTATAGGTATACATATACCATGCAATAAATGCTATACTCTAAAAGGGTATAAGGTTAAATTTCACATATTTCTTTGTCATTATGAATTCAAAGCAAGAGCAAGAAGAGTGAAGATGATTCACAAGTGAGATCAAAGTATTTCCATGGATCATAGTGAAGATCAAGCATCAATTAACCAATTTCAACGATATTCTTCATCTACTGAGCTACACAATTTAATATTTGTTGAAACCCTAGCTTGCATAATGACCTCAAGTTCAAAGAATGTAAAGGAGAAAGAAATGTTCAACATTCAATTATTTAACAATGAGGTCAAACAACTGGATTTCAAGGCTATACTAGAAGTTTCTTATAATAAAGACATAACAAAGGTGTTATCTATGATTCCTTCTAAGGTTGTAATGGTCCAAGATGTGAGGAAGTGTTATAATTGCAAGGTAGGAGGCATTGGAGACATGGAAATTAGACAAGCATAGAACAAATTATGTGAAAATAGGGTGTTGAAGGAGGAATTTAAAATTGTAGAGAGGAAGGGCTTAACCCATGCCCTAGATTTCCCAATAGTTTTTAAAAACAAGTGGATCAAAATAGTTATGAGTAGAATACAAGATATATATTTATGGTTAGAGGAGGATCCATCAAGATTTCAAAGAGAATTGTATATAGGATTACTAGATACACAACTCTAGATCAGCCTAAGACATTGAGAAGCAATTTCCAAGAGGTAATTGAGAGAAATATAGGGGCTAAGTGGAACAAGCATGGAATGACTATTGAGGCTATTATAAATCCACTTCTTGACTTTTCTACTAGAGTCATATCACATAAATTTGATCAGTCAAGTAAACTAAATAATGTTTCATGTATAGCAATTGATGTAGGCTATAATATTGTCAAGAAAGATCATACCTATGATCTTGTGGAACTCCAATTGCGGTAGATAATGGAGAACCTATGAGAAATAAGAAAGTGAAAGAGTGCTCAATGTAAGTTTGGATCAATATTGGTATGTATATTTTTCTATTTGCAAAATGAGTTCCCATCTTTTGGTAAATTAGGATTGAAGACCAATAGGTCAATTGCTATGCAAATCAACAAGTATATTGAGCAAATTGGAGAGAATTTTGAGTCAGTAATGACTAGCTATTTTGAAGATTTCAAGAAATCCATGAAATAAAGGTTAAGAATTCTTGTCTCCCTATTGGAGTAACATTACAATGACATTTGTTTCCTTGTAGATATTGACTACACTTTCATCTAGGCTATTATACCTAGAGTTAGATGGCTGAGGCATCTACGATATGAAATTAATATTGATGAAGCCTCAGCTACTACCACTGCACTACTTGCTAAAGAAGTTGATAAGACTAGGAAATTTTTTGGCAATTATGATGTTGTAAAGTGAAAGGTTGAGATGGAATTGAAGACAACCCCAACTTTGAAAAAGAAATATAAAATGGTGAGAAAACTAAAAGCTAAGTTTGGGGAAGGTGCAAGAGATAATGATGAAGAAGATGATGAAGAAGATGAAGAGGAAGAAGAGGTATAAGGTCAAGAACTTCTTTCTTTGACCCAAGGCATGGGAGAAGATCAAGAAGAAGAAGGTGTTGAAGGAGAAGAAGCCAAGGAAGCACTAGCAAAGCCACAATTAGAGAAAAGAAAAGCCAAGACATAGCCTCTTGCACAACCAAAGGCAAAGAAGACTACAAAACCAAGTGCAACAAAGACTATAGATCTAGAAACAAGAACCACTATAAGGGAAACTACTCAAAAAGCCAAGGAGCAAGCAAAAGAGAAAACTAAGGCTACTAAATAGACTGGTCTAGTGTAGAAGAAATCAAGAAGAAAATACATAGCATAAGTAGAGATAGATGATGAGAAGACAAAGTTTGAGGATGCAAGTTAGTTTAGAATGGTAAGTCATGCTACCAAATATGATCTTGAAAAAAATTGTGATAATGTTAGGGATAATGCAGATTTGACAAGATCAAAAATATTGAATTTGGAAAACTTGGTAGAGAATATTAGGACATGATAGAAGAGTTAGTATATGTCATGATGGAAAATTCAAGAATAATCCTCTTCAATTTGATAATACAATGCCAAAGGAATCATACACCATTATTGATAATAAGTGACATCATTGCCTAAATATTGAAAAAGAAATTAGAGAATCAACATTAGTACAAGTGATGCTAGAATTAACAAAGGGGAAAATTACCAAAACAAACAAAAAGTATGGAAAATAATTTGTACCCAAATATAGAGCTTTTAGAATTTTATAGAACAAGATTGAGGATGTTGTCAAGAAATCCACCCAAATGTGGAACTTAATATATGGATTGACGACTATCTAAGAAGGAGAAGAAGATCCCTTTTAGGGAAGAAACAATGATGAAGAAGGTGAGGACAAGGAAGAAGAAATAGAATAAAGAAAAAGAAGACACCACTATGGAGGAGACACAATAGAAGAAAGATGAGATGGCAACAATCGAAGAGTAGAAAACTAAGTAGAGTGTGGAAGACTCACAATTGCTAGCAATGAGCCCTCCACACGTCACAAATACACCTATAGGGACCATTAAAAAAAAGATATTCTTGATAGCTCATCTCAAAATATTAATCCATTAACTACAGAGGATTTGAAAAAGATACTTGACCAATCCACATTACAAGCAAGATTATGTGAAAATCATGTATTCGTTAGTGTGGATGAACTTCAAAAAGTAGTAGTTGATATAAAAAGGGAAAAGGTGAACCCACAAAAACCACCTTCTATCATCCTTATAGCTACTAGTGCTCAACAAATAATACAACCAAACTATAAACCTACAAAGGTTGACACTACTGTAAAAGTTGATGTAGTTGATACAACTTAGACTACATAAGTAAAGGAGCCTACAAATGAACAAATATGACAAATAGATGTTTTTGTACCTAATGCACAAACACAAGGTGCACCACAATTAATTGTGATTGATCAAGGTAGATCTAATGAAGAAAAGGACACACCCAAGCAGAAGGATCAAAAAGCCATAAAAACACTAGTAAACTTACCGACATCTAGTACTCCTACTAAAGTCCTTTAGATGCCAAAAATTGATTCTATACCATTGCAAATTTCAGCACTAGGCTCCAACTCAACAAATGTTGCAAATTTATTTCACTATGGTGATGCACCTTTAGATGAAGAAATAGTAATACCCAAATATGATTATGCAACCATGAATCTAGAATATATCAATATAATGCAAGAAGCATTGGAAAGAAAGAAGAATCAAGAAATATTTAGGAAATAGTAGAAATAGAGGCAAGCACTTTAGGAGATCAAAGACATCATTTTAGATTCTTTTAGCTTGCAAACACCTGATGAATCTAAACCTATATTAGAGAAACTATAAAAAATTGTTGAATAGGTGACTAATGAAGACTAGGATACTAATGTTAAACTTATGGAATGGTCTCAAAAGAAATTTCAAGGGAAAGTTAACAAGAAAATATTTAGTTAAATAGCACTATCACAAGTTGAATTGGCTACCAAAATTGAGAAAGTAAAGAAAGTACTTAAGAACATATTCTCGTTGCACACAAAATTATGTAATCCTACACTCTTTACACAAGAAATAAGCCATAGAATTCTAAACCTGGAAAGAAACTTGAAGACCTTAGGTATGTAACCACCCCAAAATCTAGCTCAAAGTAAGAAGAATTTTAATTTAGTGCTTCATATACAAAATCAACTAGTTGTGTTAACAACAAAAGAGGCTAACATAAGAGCCATGTTGATTAATATACAAGATTCCCTTGACCCTCATATGGAAATGCTTCAAAAGGAACTAGCTTATGTAGAAATAGTATTAAAGAAAGATCCCAAACTTTCAACATTGGACATACAAGCTCACCTTGTAGCAAAAATAACCATCTAGATAAAATCCTTAGATGTTGCTTTACACAACTGGGACATTGCTTTGAAGATTATAATGGAAGTGCACAAGAACTTTTTGGAAAAATACAAAATAAATGTATAGAGCCATTGACATAAATGTCAAAAAAGGGGGAGATAATAACAAATAAAGGGGGAGACAAATATGAAAGGGAGAGATAAAGAGTATCAATATATAGAGACAAATATGAAATGGAGAGATAAAGAGTATCATTATATAGAGGAAATGGGAAGAGAAAACAAAGGGGGACCAAATAGCAAAAGAGAAAAAATAGAGTATCAATACTTTTGAAGATAGAGAGTATCAACAAGAGTATTAGCATTAAGCAAGTCTACTTAGAAAAGCAAAATTTTGAGGTATAAGAGTCTATTATAGATATTTAGAAATTTTGGAATTTTGTATTTATATGTCAAACTATGTATATATTATACTTGAAGAAATTAGATTTGTTATGTATAGCTAAGTGTTTTTGACACTCATGTCAAAGGGGGAGATTGTTGATCTTAGTTTTGGTTTTGACAACCGAGTGTCAACAAACTTAAGATATTTACTAAGTTCATGCTAATATAGTAACACATATCAAGTATAATATGTATAGATGCTAAGTTGTAATGAGTGCTGAGTGAATAGTTGATGCTGAGAAAGTTCAAGTGATGAGGAAGATAGAATTACAATAAGTGTTGAGCATTAGTATTATCAAGTGTTGAGTGACATAGAATGGACCTAGTTGTTTGTGATGGAAACAAAAACTATGTAAACTATTTTTATGCTAACTTAGGAATATATCTTGAAGCTTTGAAGATAAGATCAAATCTATTTGGTTTCCCTATGCAATCAACATGCAACCAATCAGACAATTGGAAAGGATTTAACGAGAAAATGAATGAATCTTAGTCATAGATGCATACTTAACCATAAGTCACCAAAGTATTTTTAAGGAAGATGAATGTGTGTGTATGTGAGGAAGTGATGTGTGTTAGAATTCTTTAGAATAACTGAGAGGGGGGGTGAATCAGTTATTCAAGGTCCAAATGCCCTATTAATACCTTTTTACTAATTTTAATGAATCCATACCCTTTTCATTTGTTCAAAATTAAATCAATCATATAAGCAAGTTATAGTAAATCAACATGCAAACATAAAACATTCAAGATCAACACATGACACAATGATTTACATGGAAACCCAATTTGGGAAAAACCACCAGTAACATGCTACTTGATTCTCACTCTTCTGAACTGATGCCCTGTTAAAAGCATGCCCTATTAAAGGCTTACAACACACTGTTAAATGTGACCTTGTTAGAGAATTTCACCAAACTGTTAGGAATGGGCCTGGTTAAAGGTATTTAGAACATTCACTTGGAATGTCAACTATTAAAGGATTTTTCTAATGGTTGTTAAACCAACCAAATTCCATAGGATTTAGACTTATAGTTACAATTGCTAGAAAGTAACAATAATGGTCTTTTGATCTGATATAACTTACAACATACTTTGCAGATTTCAGATCACACTTTCAGTTCAATCCTTATGCTTGACTTTAATCTCTTTAGCTCTGACTGCTTCTCTTCCTCTCAAGCTTCATCTCCTTGAGTCCTCTAACTCATTCTACCAATGCAATCATCTTTGTGGTCGTCTATACAAATAGAATTTCTATGCTATCTTCTCCTAGGCACATTCTTCAGCATTTCATGCTTTTATGCTTGATCACTGTCTCTCTTTCTTTCTATCCCCTCTTGCTCTCTATTTCTCTTATTAACTTATGTCTTCTTATATAGAAGTCTGATTTGCCTTTACCGCTCAATTATCCCTCTTCAATTTTAGGATTTCAAAATTGATTAGGTAGGATACAATGTATCTACCCCATCTTGTTTTCTTCTTGAAACTTTGCCAGTTGTATCTTAAAAATGTTCTACATGGTGTTCTGTGCCACCAACTCATCATTCTTATCTTCCTTTTAATTCAGAAATTTCTAGATAACAACCTTGTTGGCTTAGATCTGGCGAATCTTTGATTTTCTAAATAATGTAGCAACTCGGCATTATTGAGTTACTGGTGCTACACACCTATACGAGCTCAGCACTTGAACTTGCTCGGCACTTGAACTTACTCGGCACTTGAACTTACTTAGCACTTGAACTTACTCGACACTTGAACTTACTTGGCACCACTCAGGATCTGAATTTTACTCAGCATTAACTAGAACTTGCTCGGCTCTTACTAGCTTGCTCGGTTCCTTCTCTCTAATGAACTTAGTTTGAGATTTACAAAAGACTTAGCTAAAACCTTAAATATTTGATATGTTTCAATGTGCCCATTCTTTGTAGTATGTCATCAAATACATTCTTTCATCAATGGCTTAGCTGATCCTTGTACTTCATTACAACATCATAACTTCAACCTTTCTCTAGGTATTTTAGTTACATCTTATTAATTTCCTCCACCTTGACAATTAACTAATTGATAGTATTTGGATCACTAAAGCAATTGTCATCCCTACAAGTAGCAAGTTTGACATCAATGACAAAATAATGATTGAGTACATTCTTTACTAGTTCCATATTTTATTCCAACAATCTCCCTCAACTTTTCTTATAATTATTTCAATCATTTCCAACAATCTCCCTCTTTGGCATTGATGGAAAACAAAACTGATCAAGTAATCAATTCCATTACCACCAAGATTGTATACGTTATCTTGCTATATTTCACTACTGATCTCATATAACTCCCTCTTTCATTTATATATATCTCCCTCTTTCTTTGCATTGATCAGTTTCCCTACATATTTCTCCCTCTTTGACATAAATGCCAAAGATGTAGCATTTTTATCATGCAAAATATAAGCTTTGGCTTCTTGTTGTTTTTCTCCCTCTATCACCATGCTTGTGACTAATTGGAGTTTCTGTACTTGCTGTCATCCTTTGCATCAACCTATTAATATTTCAATGATTTATTCCTATTGATGCAAGGCAGCTTCCTTGTTGCCTTAAACTGCTTGGGTTAGGGGTATGACCCCCAATTTGCCTCTAAGATATTCATAGGCATCCTTGTGCAATGGTTTTGTGAAGATATCTACAGTTTGTTCCTTTGTGTGAATGTATTCCAACTTCACTTGTTTGTCTTCTACCAATTCTCTGACATAATGATACTTGATTGCGATATGCTTGGTTTTTGCATGCATCACTGGATTTTTGGATATGTTTATAGCACTTGTATTATCACAATACAATATCACCAATTTTGTTACTTCTTCTTTCATTCCATTCAATAGATGTGTGAGCCATACAATGTTTTTACAATTGACTGCAGCTGCCACATATTCTGATTCTGCAGTGGACTGGCATATACATGTTTGTTTCTTGCTAGTCCAAGTAAAAAACCTTTTGCCTAGAAATAATGCACCTCCGCTTGTGCTTTTTTCTGTCATCAATGTTTCCTCCCCAGTCTACATCTGTATATGCATTGAGTTCAAATTTTCCATTCTTTTTGTAGTATAGACCAAAGTCATCAATTCCTTTAAGATATCTCATTATTCTTTTCACTTCTATGAGATGGTTTTCTTTAGGATTAGAAGAAAACCTAACCACTATTCCAACTGCTAATGCTATGTCTGGTCTACTATGCACAACATATTTTAGTTTTCCAATCATGGATCTGTACATTGTTTGATTGACTTCAGTTGACTCATCATTTTTGGATAGCTTATTTCCTATGGCCATTGGTGTGCTTACTGGTTTGGATTCCTCCAATCCAAACGTTTTAAGAATTTCTTTGATGTACTTTGATTGTGTAACAAATATTCCATGTTTAAGTTGGTGTACTTGCAATCCAACAAAAAATTTGATTTCTCCAAACATAGATATTTCAAATTCATGTTTCATTTTGTTCGCAAAGCCTTTGCAAAGTACTTCCTTACCACCAAATACTATGTCATCCACAAAAATTTTAGATACAATAATGTCTTTACCTTCTTTAGCTTTGATTTACATGTTGTTGTTATCATCAGTTCTTTCAAATCCAATTTGCACTAGATACTTGTGAAGTCTCTCATACCATGCTCTAGGTGCTTGTTTCAAACCATAGAGTGATTTATGTAGCTTACACACCATATCCCTATTGTTCTCATCAACAAATCCTTCTGGTTGTTCAATGTAGACTTCTTCTTTTGGTATACCATTTATGAAGGCAGATTTTACATCCATCTGATAGAATTTGAAATCTTTGTAGGCAGCATATGCAAGTAAAGTTCTTACTCCTTCCATTCTAGCAACAGGAGCGAATGTTTCTCCATAATCTATTCCTTCTTCTTGAGCATAACCCTTGCATACTAATCTGGCTTTATTTCTAGTAATCTCACCATTCTCATCTAGTTTGTTTCTGAATACCCATTTGGTACCAATCACATTCTTGTCAGTTGGTCTGGGAACCAAACTCCAAGTTTTGTTTTTCCTTATTTGATTAATTTCTTCTTCCATAGCTTTATACTAGTCATCATCCTGTAATGCACCATATATTGTCTTGGTTTCAGATTTGCTGATCAAACATGTTTCATGTCTAAGTCTACTCCTTGTCATTGGTCTTGCATCTTTGTCACCAATTATCTATTCAGTAGGGTGATGTCTTTTTACATATTTGAATAATCTTGGCTCTGTCCTTGTTTCCAAGTTTGATCTTTCACATTTAGGATCACTATGCACTTCATTGTCAGGTTGTTCTTCATTATGTGTACTATCTTCAGAATCAGATTGTGCATTTTCTTCATTTTGTAACTTTTCTTCTGAATGCAACTCGGCATTCACTGGTTGTGAATCGGCTAAAACTGACACTTGTTGTTGATTTTCAATTTGATTGTCATCATCCTCATCAGAAGTCATTCCTTCATAAGAATATACAAAGTTTCTGTATTCTTCCATTTTCTTTGGTTCTTCAGCTTGGACTTATGTGTGCTCATCAAAATTTACATTTTCACTTTCCACAATTTTGTTAGTGTTAACATTCAAACACTTATATGCCTTACTTCTAGTGGAGTAACCAAGAAATATACCTTCATCACTTTTTGCATCAAATTTTTCATTTCTAGTATCCTTCAAGATAAAACATTTGCAACCAAACACTTTGAAATGTTTTACATTGGGTGAGTAACCATACCATAATTCAAAAGGTGTTGTATTTGTACCTTTCTTGACTTGTACTTGGTTCAGTGTATGAATAGCTACACTTACAACTTCTCTCCAGTATTTTAGAGCAACATTCTTTTCCATCATTAATGTTCTGGCACAATCAATCACAGATCTGTTTCTTCTCTCAGAAATTCCATCCTGTGGGAGAGTTCTAGGACCTGACGTTTCCCTTTTGATTCCATTGTCATTATAGAATATCTCAAATTTATTTGATGTAAATTGACCACCTCTACCTGATCTTAGGCATTTCAGGCTTTTTCCAGTTTCTTTTTCAACTCTAGCCACATACCATTTAAACATTTGAAAAGCATCAGATTTTTGTTTTAAGAACATAACAGTCATCATCCTAGAATAGTCATCAACAAATAGCATTATGTATTTATCTCCTCTATAGCTTTGTATTTCCATTGGGCCACATAAGTCAATGTGAACTAACTCAAGTATCTCTTTAGATGTATAGTTCTTGCTTTTGAAACTTGACTTGTCATCTTTCCTAGCTGACATTTTTTGCACATGATATTATTAGGCTTTTTTAGTTTTGGTAGACCTCTGACTTTCTTCATTTTACTGATGTTGACTAGATTATCAAAATTGACATGACATAATCTTCTATGCCATAACCATTCATCGTCAAATTATGCAAATAGACAAGAAGCATCATCCATATCAAGGTAAAACAAATTACTCTTTGTTTGATCTCCTTTTCCTATTAGTTTATCATCAGTATCATAGATTTTTGCAGTTTTGTTTTCGAATTCCACTTTGCAACCTGTGTTGCCTAACTGTGAGACACTCAGTAAATTGTAGTTTAATCCTTCAACATAGTATGCATTATCACATGAAATCTGTTCTGTGAGCTTAATGGAACCTTTTCCTTTGATTTGACATGGAGCATCATTACCAAATCTAACACTATTTCCATCATGCTGAGTAAATTTGACAAACTTACTTTTGTCTCCTATCATGTGATGTGAGCATCCACTGTCTATGATCCATCTGTCATTCTTGTTTATACATGTCACCAGTGTTTTGGCTTCTTCTTCATCAGATTGGTCCTTCATGGCTACATAAACAACTTCATCATCATTGTCATCAGAATTTTCTTCAACAATCTAACACTTCTTTCCTTTTTCTTTGTAATCTCTTTTGACATCATCTCTTCTATTCTTGTATTTATTGCTTTCCTTGGAATCCTTTTTCTGTGGACATCTTACACCAATGTGACCTGCTTCATTGCAATTGAAACAGATGATAGACATCTTACCTTTGAATTTTCCTTTGCCCCTGTGAAATCTTCTAGCGAGCAATGCTTCCAATTGCTCCACATCTTCCTCATTAGTGCTAGTGTCACTAGATACATACTTCATTTTTCTTCCTTTCTTTGATTTTACCTGTTCGGCATCTTTCAGTGATAACTTTGCCTTAAAAGCAGATTCAACATTTTTAGATTTGTAGTTGTCAAAGTTAGATAACTCAAATGCTGTGAGTCTACCTATTATACCTTCAAAGCTTAGATTATTTCTTAGTATGCATCTTAGTTCTTGTATTGCTAATACTCTAATAGCATAGATAGGGAGCAAGGTTCTTAAGAACTTACTATTAACAGTATCCTCATCTAGTTGACCATTCAAGCATCTTATTGCACTTACCACTTCCTTTATTCTTGCACCATACTGAGCAACATTCTCATTTTCCTCCATTTTCATGTCGTCAAACTTTCCTCTGAGACTTTCTCTTTTTGCTCTTTGTACATTTTGATGTCCTCCGTGGATGTCTAATAGTGCTTTCCACATTTTGAATGCAGTGTCACATCCTTTGATATCATCAAATTCAGCATAGCTGAGAGCAGATGCAATTTCCAACATTGTCTGATTGTGTTCTTGTTTGTTTTTCCTGTCTTCTACAGTAGGAGCACCTGTTGGATCTACATGTTCAATGACAATTGAATTTTGGGCATAATCTCCTATGGATCCAAGATGTAGCTTCATCAAACTTTTCCATGCAACAAAGTTGTCTTTGTTGAGCTTGGGAACTTCTCTTTTTGGCATTTTGATCTTTTCTGCTAGTAGTCCCTTTAAAATGAATCAACAGTCAAGCTCTGATACTAATTATTAGAATTCTCTAGAATAATTGAGAGGGGGGTTGAATCAGTTATTCAAGGTCCAAATGCCCTATTAATACCTTTTTACTACTTTTAATGAATCCATACCCTTTTCATCTATTGAAACTTAAATCAATCATATAAGCAAATTATAGTAAATCAACATGCAAAGATAAAACATTCAAGATCACCACATGACAATGATTTACGTGGAAACCCAATTTGGGAAAAACCACCAGTAACATGCTACTTGATTCTCACTCTTTTGAAGTGATGCCCTATTAAAAGCCTACCCTATTAAAGGCTTACAACACACTGTTAAATGTGACTTTGTTAGAGGATTTCACCAAACTGTTAGGAATGGGCCTGGTTAAAGGTCTTTAGAACATTCACTTGGAATGTCACCCTATTAAAGGTTTTTTCTAATGGTTGTTAAACCAACCTAAGTCCATAGGATTTAGACTTATAGTTACAATTGCTAGAAAGTAATAGTAATGGTCTTTTGATCTGATATAACTTACAACATACTTTGCAGATTTCAGATCACACTTCCAGTTCAATCCTTATGCTTGGCTTTAATCTCTTTAGCTCTGATTGCTTTTCTTCCTCTCAAGCTTCCTCTTCTTGAGTCCTCTAACTCATTCTACCAATGCAATCATCTTTGTGGTCATCTATACAAATAGAATTTCTGTGCTATCTTCTCCTAGGCACATTCTTCAGCATTTCATGCTTTTATGCTTGACCACTGTCTCTCTTTGCTTCTATCCCCTCTTGCTCTGTATTTCTCCTATTAACTTATGTCTTCTTATATAGAAGTCTGATTTTCCTTTACCGCTCAATTCTCCCTCTTCAATTTTAGGATTTCAAAATTGATTAGGTAGGATACAATGTATCTACCACATATCTTGTTTTCTTCTTGAAACTTTTCCAGTTGTATCTTAAAAACGTTCTACATGGTGTTCTATGCCACCAACTCATCATTCTTATCTTCCTTTTAATTCACAAATTTCTAGATAACAACCTTGTCGACTTAGATCTGGTGAATCTTCGATTTCCTAAATAATGCAGCAACTCGGCATTATTGAGTTACTGATGCTTTGCACCTATACCAGCTCGGCACTTGAACTTGCTCGGCACTTGAACTTACTCGGCACTTGAACTTACTCAGTACTTGAACTTACTCGGCACTTGAACTTACTCGACACCACTCGACATCTGAAGTTTACTCGGCATTAACTAGAACTTGCTCGACTCTTACTAGCTTGCTCGGTTCCTTCTCTCTAATGAACTTAGTTTGAGCTCTACAAAATACTTAGCTAAAACATTAAATCTTTGATATGTTTCAGTGTGCCCATTCTTTGTAGTATGTCATCAAATACATTCTTTCATCAATGGCTTAGCTGATCCTTGTACTTCATTACAACATCATAACTTCAACCTTTCTCTAGGTATTTTAGTTACATCTTATTAATTGCCTCCACCTTGACAATTAACTAATTGATAGTATTTGGATCACTAAAGCAATTGTCATCCTTGGAAGTAGCAAGTTTGACATCAATGACAAAACAATGATTGGGGACATTCTTTACTAGTTTCATATTTTATTCTAGCAATCTCCCTCAACTTTTCTTATAATTATTTCAATCAATTCCAACAATGTGAGCAAAGAATTGAAGGAAGTGAAATTGGAGAATTGATCAAAAAGCATTCATGGTGACTTAGAAGTGTGGAAGAATTGCAAAATCAGTTTGCAAAATAGAGGAGAAGCTATACAACATTGTTATAACAGATCTAGAGCATCAAGATTGTAGGGAAAATCAAGTGCGGAAACAACTTCCTACACTAATCTCATAAGAAAAGTATGATTCAAATCCTATTAAAATCTTCTACACTTACAAATTCAATATCATGTAAACAACAATATTGCAGCCAACCATGCATACAAAAAATAGATAGAGAAAGGAACACATAACACAAGGATTTTTTGGTGGGGAAAAACCTTTCGGTAAAATGACCCCACCCATTCAGAACCTGCACAATGTATTATCTTCAAGACAAGGTTACAATACGCTTGCAATGCAAGTTCAACATCAACAACAGAAGACTCTAGTACCTACTTGCAGTACCAACAATACACCCTTTTCGCATCGAATCTCTTTGCAACCTTAAAAATTCTTATAACATGTGCTTCACTTTAGGGCTACTCCCAAAAGGAAAACTATATATCTTAGTTACAACATGTCTTCACCTATCATTGAATCTTCCTAACATAGCTCTTACATGTCATATGAATCCATCATAACCATTTTAGTCATGATCTCCTTACACACAATTCAAGATGTCGACACATCAACATTATTTGCAAGAAATACATTTTACAAAACAAATAATAAGAATAGGAATTATAAAAGGTTGAGACACCTTATTCCTAACATGCTCCCACTTGTCGAACACCTTGTAAGAGCAAAAGGAACATAACAAGAACTAACTGCTATAGGTCGAAAGGCCCATAGACTCCAAACACCATCTACAACATTCTTCACAAAATCTACCTTTTCCAAATTTACCTTTCCATCTTCCACCATATCTCTCACAAAGTGATACTGCACATCAATGTGCTTCGTTCTAGCATGGAAAGTTGGATTCTTTGCAAGGCAAGTAACACTCTAACTGTCACACCAAATAGTAATCTATTTTGCATCAATACCAACATCAGAACACAATCTCTTAAGCCAAATGGCTTCCTTACAAGCATGACTAGCAGACATGTACTCAGCTTCTATAGTGGACAAAGAAACCACAGGTTGTTGCTTGCTCATCCAACTGATGGCACCACTAAACATAGTGAACACATAAGCACTGGTGGATCTCTTGCAATCAATATCACCTACCCAATCTGAATCCACAAACCCATGAATTTAAATTGAATGCGGAGATCTAGAAGAGTTACCATGATAACATATGGATTAATATGATGTACCCATCAAATATCTGAATACTCGCTTAACTGCATCCCAATGTATCTGTCCATGATTAGCCATAAATTGACTCAGGACTTCCACTGCTTGGGCAATGTCTGGTCTAGTACAGACCATAGCATACATAAGACTGCCAACTGCACTAGCATAAGGTACTCTACTCATGTCCTCCACCTGACTAGAAGATTTTGGACAATCATCTATAGATAACTTTGTTCCCACAGGAATAGGAGCACATAGTGGTCTATAATCTGCCATGCTGAACCTGTCCAACATAGACTTCACATACTTACTCTGACTCAACCAAAGTTTTCTGTTAGACCTATCTCTACTAATTTCCATACCCAAGATGTACCTAGCTGCCCCAAGATCTTTCATCTCAAACTGTGCTGATAACTAAGATTTAAAATCAGAAATCATACCCTTACCCTTCCCAAACAACAACATATCATCAACATATAATGCAACAATAAGAAGGCGATCATTTTCAATTCTGAAATAAACACAATGATCTGATTTTGATCTTACAAATCTAATTGACAACACAAAGGCGTCAAACTTAAGGTACCACATCCTAGGAGATTGCTTCAAACCATATAGAGATTTCTTTAATCTGCAAACTAAGGATTCTTTACCTTTAACAATATAGTGCTCAGGCTGTGACATATAAATCTCTTCCTCCAAATCACCATGAAGGAAAGCTGTCTTCACATCCATCTATTCTATCTCAAAATCATATGATGCAACAAGAGATAACAAAAATATAATGGATGTCATCTTTACAACAGGAGAGAATATTTCACCATAAACTATTCCCTCTACCTGTGAATACCCCTTTGCAACCAATCTAGCTCTGTACCTTTCAACACTGCCATCTGCACATAATTTCTTCTTGAACACCCATTTACAGCCAATAGATTTTCTCCCTTTAGGAAAAGGTACAAGGTCCCATGTTTTTTTTTTCTCTAATGAAGCCATCTCATCATCCATAGCCTCAATCCAAGAACTTGCATCTTCCATGCCCAAAGACTCTTTCACAGATCTAGGCTCATTAGTGTTAGTAATCAAAGCAAAAATAGAACTGGAATCTAACATAGAATAACCAAACCTTTCTGGTTTCTTTCTTTCTCTTGTGGATCTCCTCAAGGGCTGAGGTTGAGGTTTTTCTTCCTCTTCTTCTGAAATATCAGAGCTGCTAGAGCTCTCCTCATCATTAGACCCAACATGGTCTCTCTGTTCAGTCTTCTCAGGGGTAGGAGGCAACTAAACAACATCTTTTTCCTTTTCTTTTTCATCTAGTTGTAGCACAATAGAAGAAGATGTTAGCTCTCTAAAAATAACATTTCTACTATACAACACCTTACTAGTCACAAGATCCCAAAGCTTGTATCCTTTCACACCAGCACTGTACCCAATGAAAATACATTTAACAGCTTTATTTTCCAACTTAGATCTTTTCTCCATTGGAACATGTGCATAAGCTTCACAACCAAAAACACGAAGATGTCTAATTGAAGGCTTCTTACTAGACCACACCTTCATGGGTGTCTTACCAACAAGGGCTGATCTAGGAGATCTATTAACTAGATAACAAGCAGTGGCCACAGCTTCGGCCCAAAACTTTTGTTCTAAACCAGCTCCACTAAGCATACTCCTAGCCTTCTCCATCAGTGTCATGTTCATTCTCTTTGCAACTCCATTTTTTTGTGGGGTATACGGAGTTGTCTTATGCCTCTTGATACCTTGTTCTTTATAGAATTGTTCAAACTCTGCTAAGAAAAACTCACCACCATTGTCAGTTCTTACACACTTAATCTTCTTACTAGTCTGATTCTCTACAAGGGCTTTAAATTCCTTGAATCGACTAAAGACTCGTGTCTTAATTTTAAGGAAATAAATCCATGTCCTTCTACTGTAATCATCTATGAAAGATACAAAAAATAAAGACTTGGAGATTGAAGGAACTTTTACAGGACCAAATACATTAGAATGAATAAGATCCAAAACATAAGAAGATTTGTGAGAACTAGAGTAAAACTGAACACAATTTTTTTTACCATATACATAGTGTTCACAGAAGTCAAACTTGAGATTGCAATCATTTAACCCCTCAACGAGATTTTTATTTTTCAGGGTTTTGAGACCCTTCTCACCAATGAGACCAAATCTCAAATGCCACAACATTGTCTTTTCTACAGGAAGCTTTCCTTCCAAAGTGTTTGCACCCTTAGGTACACTTGTTGCACTACCATCAGAACCACTAACCACAGTCTTCTTTACTGCTCATTCAAATGGTGGGGATGAAGTGATAGCTACTCTCTTCTTTGAAACAAAAGAACTATTACATTGAGAAATGTGTGCATCAAGCTGAAACAAAGTACCTCTCCTAGTACCATTAGCAAGCACCATAGCTCCTATCATCATCTTACATCCATCTTTAGAAAAAAAAACTTGCACACCTACATCATTTAGCATACTTATAGATAATAGGTTTCATGCCAAACCTGGAATATACATAACTCCATTGATTCCCTTTACTTGTCCATCAGGAAATTTGATAGTGACCCTTCCACGTCCAACTATCTTTAGGTGAGAATCATCACCCAAGTACACCTTTCCACCATCAAAATCTTCATATTTTGAGAACCAATTTCGATGAGAGGTCATGTGAAAAGATGCACTTGAGTCAACGAACCACACATCATTAGGTGCATGGGCTACCAAAGCTATGATGAATGCATTGCCATCTTCTTGAGATTTTTCAGAACCAAAATCTGAGGCTTTCTTCTTCTTCTTAGGCTCTTTATAGTCTTTACTGAAGTGCCTAGTCTTATCACAGTTCCAACATTTTGCCTTGGACTTATTGGAAGTCTTTGACTTCCCACGGGATTTGGATCTACCCTTATTGTCATTTTTCTTCCCTCTTTTCGTGGATCTCCCACGAATAGCAAGGGCTTCTTTTTCCAAAACGGAAGCCTTTCTCCACATCTCCTCTAATAGTAGCGAAGACACCACATCATCCATTTTGAAAGTGACTAATGTGCTTCCGAGAGCCATCACAAGATGGTCCCATGAATCTGGTAAAGAACACAAAAGTGTGTAGCAACGATCCTCCTCCTCTAACTTGACACCAACTGATGTCAACTATGCAGCTAGTAGATTAAATGCATTTAAATGATCCGTTAAGGATCCACCTTCCTCCATTTGCAAAGAATACAACTTCTTCCTCAGGAACAACTTGTTCACCAAAGATTTGTCCTAATACACAGCCCCAAGTCTCTCCCACAAACTATATGCAATTTTCTCATCTAGAACATTTAGAAGGAATGCATCGGTTAAACAGATTCTTGTGAGACCCTTAGCTTTATGATCTTTGATATCCCAATCCGGTTGAGCTATAGTTTCTGGTCTTGTAGAGCTTGTAGTCACTTCCCATAGGTCACGATCTTCCATCATGTCTTCCATTTTGAGTTTCCACAACTCGAAATTAGTGCCATTAAATTTCTCCACCTCCATTCTTCCATATGATGAACTTGCCATCTCAATTTACAAATAAGATTCAGGATGCTCTGCACAAGACTCCCAGTCAACTTGAGATTAGCTCAAAAAACCCTACCCAACAACTAGGATCAAAAGTTGATCAAGCTCTGATACCACTTGTAAGGAAACTCAGGTGCGGAAATAGCTTCCTACACTAATATCATAAGGAAAGTATGATACAAATCCTATTAAAATCTTCTACACTTACAGATTCAATATCATGTAAACAACAATATTACAGCCAACCATGCATACAAAAAATTGATAGAGAAAGGAACACATAACACTAGGATTTTTCAGTGGGGAAAAACCTTTCGGTAAAACAACCCCAGCCCTTCACAACCTACACAATGTATTATCTTCAACATGAAGTTACAATACACTTGCAATGCAAGTTCAACATCAACAATAGAAAACTCTAGTAGCTACTCGCAGTACCAACAATACACCCTTTTCACATCGCATCTCTTCGCAACTCTAAAAATTCTTATAACATGCGCTTCACTTTAGGGATACTCCCAAAAGGTAAACCATATTAGGGTTTTACCATTCTTTGAGAAAATAGGAATCCCAAAAAAAATTTCGGGGCAATGCCCTGAACCCCACTATTGGGGTAGAGTGTACAGTACTCAAATATCTTAGTTTCCACATGTCTTCACCTATCATTGAATCTTCCTAACATAGCTGTTATGTGTCATAGGAATCTGTCATAACCATTTTAGCCATCATCTCCTTACACACAATTCAAGATGTCGACACATCAACATTATTTGCAAGAAATACATTTTACAAAACAAATAATAAGAATAGGAATTATACAAGGTTGAGACACCTTATTCCTAACAAAGATGGACAATACTATCATCTAAAATAAACAAGGAAGAGTTTTAAGTTATCAAATCAAACGTTCTAATGTTACTTTCTAACATTTATATCTATAGAGTGAAATCCTTTGGACTAAAGTTGATTTAACAGTCATTTTAAAATCATTCAACAGGGTGACATTCCAAATGAGGTTTAAAGTCCTTTAACTAGGCACACTTCTAATAGTGTGTTTCAAAATCTTTTAACAAGATAGGATTTAACAATCCTTTGTAAGCCTTTAATAGGGTTGGCCTTTGACAGGGTAGATCATTAAAAAGGTCAAACTATCTAACCTTAACAACTGACAATTTATTGTTGCAGTAGTGAAGAACTGTGGGTGTCATCCCCACCCTAGTTTTACCTTCTCATTGGAGGATTTTTGGGTAATTATGTCAAGTTTCAAGTGTGTGTATGATGCATTTGTTTTAAATTTCATTTCAGTTTTTGCATTCATCTAATGAATGGTATAAATTGGTTTAAGTATTAAACTTTGTACTTTTGATTCACCCCCCCTATGTTAGAAATATATGTTTTCCATTTGTATTTCCAACATGTCAATTTCATGTTCTTCCTATCTCTACAAATATTCATACCAAGAATTTTTTTTGCTATCGCCAAATCCTTCATAAAAAATGAATGTGCTAACTATTCCTTTAATGCCTCAATGTGATCCATGTTAGACTGAGCTACAAGCATATCATCAACATATAAACATAAATTAATGTAGCCGTCATCATCCAACCTCATAAAATATACACAGTGATCTGAATGGCACCTACTATATCCATGATCATGCATAAAACTATAAAATTTTAGATACCATTGCTGAGATGCTTGCTTCAAGCCATATAAACTTTTCTTTAATCTACACACTAAGTTCTCTTTACCTTTGAGCTCAAATCCCTATGGCTGAGCCATATATATCTCTTCATCCAAATTGACATGAAGGAAGGTTGTTTTAACATCAAATTACTCCAAATACAAATATTCAATAGAAACAACACTTAAAATAGTGTGAATAGAAGTAATTTTAATAACAAGAGACAACATCTCATCAAAATTTATATCTTTTTTCTATGGAAATCCTTTACAACAAACCTGGCTTTAAATCTTTTATTACTTCCATCCTCTTCTTTCAACCTGTAAACCCACTTATTCTGTAAAACTTTTTTACTTGTATGAAACTTGCATAAATCTCATATCTTATTTTTTAGCAAAAAGTCCATTTCTTCTTTCATTGTAGACTCCCAGTGAATCTTTGTATCCACCTACATAGCTTCATTGTAACATTCAGGTCCACCAACATTAGTGAGTAAAATAGAATACAAGGAAGGAGAAAATATTTTTAGAGATCTACTCATCCTTGTCGACCATCTAACATTCACTGGGGTGTGTGGTTTTTTTTTGTTGCATTTGTTGCAAATCATAAGGAATTTTTGGAACATTAGCTATTAGAGTATCATCCAATACTACATAATTGTTTTCTTTATTCTCTTATTTCTGCAATGGATCTTTATACAATGCTTTCTCATTGAATATGACATCCCTACTTCTTACAATTTTATAATTTAAAAAGTCCTAAAGCCTATAACCAAATTCATTAATGTCATATCCAACAAATACACATTTCTTTGACTTAGCTTCCAGCTTGGTTCTATTTTCAGAATCTATATGAGAAAATGCTTCACAACTAAAGGTTTTGAGAAAAGAATAACTCACCTTCTTATTATTCCATGCTTCCTCTTCAATACCACAACCTAAAGGAGTAGAGGGACCTCTATTAATCAAATATATAACAATATTAATATCCTCTACCCACATGTTTAAGGATAGTCTTGCATGTAGCCTCATGCTTTGTATAGGCTCCATTATAGTCATGTTCATGCATTCAGCCACTCCATTTTCTTATGGAGTCCTTAGAATAGTTTTATATCTAAGAACATCATTAGTAGAGCAATAATCTTCAAATTCATGACTTCAATATTCTTCATCATTATAAGATTTGAAACATTTTAATTTCTTTCTAGTCTCATTTTCAACCAAGCATTTCCATTTCTTAAAAGTTTGAAACACATTAGATTTTTGTCTATGGAAATAAACCCATACTTTTATAGTTGCATCATCAATAAATGTAACATAATAATGAGATCGACCAAAGGAAGATATCTGAGTTTGATGGGGTCAAGCCAAATAATAGAATGGACACAACGAGAAAGGGAAAACTTTATTAACTATGTAAATATGCTAATACATTCAGTACAGATAAAATAGACTTCAAAACATGCCCTAATGGCTTATAATAATATAAATCTAGAGATAATTTCTTCTCCCACTACCTTCTCCCAAACTCCACTCTGAACTGCCTTTTACAATGCCAGAAATGTCCTTAAATAGACCCCAAAAGGTTAAGGATTAGGAATACATCCTAGAAAGTGCTAGTTAGCATCCACAGCCAAAATAGAAGGCTCCAAAAGTGGCATTAGAAGTCGGCACAAAATTAGAAGAATCCAAAAATGGTAATCAAACTTTCGGGAGGCATAACTTTTAAACCGTAGCTCTGATTAACGAACCGTTTACATTTTTGGAAAGCTCTCGAAGTGCTCTATAGCCCTATGGACCAGCTATGCTCATCCCACATTTTTTGACCCTGTACAAAGTCAGTTAATGCCCCTAACCTAACTTTGAACCATTCTTAAGAGGTCTCCAGAAACTAAAAAATTGCGATAACTTTCAAACCATGCAACCTTTTGACCCGATTCTTTTTCTGGAATGTTCTAAATTACAATTTTAATCATCCCTTCAATTTTCACCTTCTAACTCACCATAATTATGGCTCAATTACATAGTCCTATGTTTATGGCATTTACACATATCCCGAGGTGCTTAAAAACTCTATCCCAAAACACTAATAGTGGAACTGTGAGAGTTGGAACCTTTAGTTGACCCAAATGGGTATCTAGATATGAAAACACATGAAACATAAACTATGTCTAGGTAACTTTTTTTGTTGACATAGAATTTCCCTTATACCTCTAGATGCTCCTACATTAGAGTTGGTCACCATACATCTGCATGCACAAGCTCCAATTTCTCACTTTTATTTTTCTTCCTAGTCTTCATAAAACTCATTCTCTTTTGTTTTCCATACACACAACTTTCACAGAAATATCTATTAACACATTTCAAACCTAGTAAAAATTGCTTTGAATGAAGTACTTTGATAAAAATTTCACTCATGTGCGCAAGTCTATTTTGCCAAAATGCTGGATAAGAATGTACAATAGCTATATGTTCTATTTTCTCAACTATAGCAATTGTTGCTGAACATTTTTTTTTCTCTGAAACAATCAAAGTATAAGGAACAATATGACCTGTACAAATATATATGGTGTGTAATTTCACTCCTTTTGCTGCTACAAGGGAACCTTTTGAAACTTTCCAATTTCTATCATTAGAAGTAACTATACAACCCTCATCACTGAGTTGCTTGACTGAAATTAAATATCTATTCAGCCTTGGAAAATGTCTTACCTCATGTAGTACCCAAAAATTCTCATTTTGTAACTTAATCTTAACATTTCTCTCTCTAGCAATCTGACAGGGTTCATTATCCCCCAAATAAACAAGCCCAAAATCCACTTGGACATAATCAATCAAATAACCTCTATGAGGTGTAGCATGAAATGAAACACAAAAATCTAAACCCATGAACCATTAACACTTTCTAAAAACAATAGCAAAGCATCCTAATTAGACTTGTTACTTACCACATTTGCCTCCTTGTTCCCTTTTGGTTTATCTCCTTCATTGTTCTTTCGAGTCTAGTAATATTTCTTCTTATATCCTAATTTCCCATTGTACTAGCAATCTCTCAATGCTCTAGATTGAGACCTCTTCCCTTTTGAATTTCCTCTTGATTTCCCATGATTTTTGGAATTTTTTCCTCTCTTAGTTATTTTGTCTCTACTTTGTGTAATCAAAGCACTTCCTAATGTAGATCCACCTAAGGTTTTTCTACAAGTTTCCTTATTAAAAATAAAATCAATCACATCATTTTATTTTAGGGTACTAGATCCAAAAATAGAAATAATCATAGCCATTACCAAGCCATTCTAGCTTTCATACAAAGAGCACAAAATCAAGAAAGCCCTGATTTCTTCATGAAAATTGATACCCATAGAAGATAACTAACTAGTATTAGTATTAAACTCATTTAAATGATATGTAATAGATCCACCTTCTATCATTTTTATATTAATTAAACACTTCATGAGAAATACCTTATTTGATGCAAAGGGATTTTCATATAGTTTCACTAGGGTTTGCATCAACTCTTCTATCATCTTTGCTTTTGTAATATTAAATGTCACAAATGGCACCAAGCATAATCAAATTCTTCCAAGCATCTTTCTATCTAAAAGATCCCAATTGTCATTTGTCATAAATCCCTGATTCTTGGTTTTTCATTCCAATGACTTCCATAAATCCTTTTGATAAAGATAGTCCTCCATTTGCATTTTCCATAACTAAAAATTCTACCAGTTAAACTTGTCAACTCTAAGCTTATAATCATTTTCCATTGCTCCAACTCAACCATGAGACCTTCCTGTAGAGGATCATCCCCACAAAAAAAACAATGAAAGTCTAGCTAAAAAGAAAAATGTCGACCATCTGGCTCTAATATCCGCTTTTAGGATTAACTACAAACAAAAATAATAGTTACTCATAAATATAACCAATATCAAGAAATAGTAGATAAACTAAAAGAGAACACAAGACAACAAGATTTAATGTGGTTCACCCAATCCCTAGGCTATGTCCACCAATAGCAAGTCCAATATTATTATTATCAAGTGATTACAATCTAATTACAATCCATAGTCCCTTACAACTCAATACCACTACAAGATGCTACAATATAAGGGCCCTAAGATGCCATATGGGCACTACCCCTTGACCCCATCTTGGTGTTCCTACCCCCAAACCCCCATACAAAGAATATGGGAAAAAAAATATGCCTAATAAACCTTCGAGTTTGATTAGGCTCCACATCATAACACTTTCCAATAGAAAATTATTTTCCAAATATAGTTCTTTGTTTACTCATAGCGTCTCAACTTCACTAACCATTTCTCTGATCAAAAGATATTTTCATATAAGCTCGCACAATATAATATCTCACTCTCAAGTTTTCATTTCATATAGTATCAACACTAGATGATTTCAACCAAGTAAATCACATTTCCTTTATACCAAGTCTTAAAAGAAATGATTGAGTCATTCTAGAGCTTTCCCAATTTAGAATAATAATATAGGACCAACTTAAGATATTTCATTTACATGATACATGGAAAATTTACATCATTTCATAATCACAATCAAACTATTGGCTCACATTCTTCATAAGTTTTCATGCGCTACTCATCTGGATGTGCGTGATTAACCATAGTATCTTCATTATGTATTCTATCTCTATCCAAGTGTACATCCTCCAAATCATGTCACCAAAAATTCTAAGATACTTCTCCATAGGAGTACCATCAACATCCATGCTTAATAATCTCCTCCTTTGGAATTGATGACAACATACACACAATAAATCTATGCTCTATGAATAATGTCTTTTCTTCATCTATCCCCCCATTCATGGTGTCCATTAATGTGATCTATTATGTATATATAAGGAAGATATTCTCTCCCCCATACACCATCATATTTTAAAATCATCTTCAACAATATTTCAAATATTCTTCATCAATAAAATCTCCCCCCATAGGACCAAATATCCCATTTACATAAATATACAAGAATATTTCATGTGTTACTCTCCCTTATTTATATAAATCAATAGACAAGGATATTTCCATGTATTACTCTCTCCCCAATAAACATCAATGACAAAGTATGATCATCATTTTAATTCTTTTCTTAAGATCTTGAATAAGATCAAGTGTACAAAGACACTATGAAATAATAGTTACCAAGAGTCCTTAATGACTCATCTCAAACAAAGATACTCCCCCATAGTATAAGCATCAAGCATCTAGTCTAGATAAAAGAAATGGTGCTCATGTACCACTTTATTGATGTAATCTCTTCATTAACTAATCAAAATTAGGGTAAGGCATAACCCCATGCATACCTCTAAAGAACTCAAATGTTTCCATTAGTAAAGGTTTTGTAAATATGTCTTCTATCTACTCATTTGAGCTAATAGACTCTAGTCTAATCTCTTTCTCTATTATTGTATATCTCAAAAAGTGATACTTAATAGACATTATATACTTTGGCTTTGAATTATGTAAAATTGAATTTTTTGACATTCTTGTTGTACTTATGTTATCACAATATATGTTAATAGGCTCTATAAACTCAATCCCAATATATTTTAGCATTTTTTTCTACTATATAATTTATTTGTAACTATTTTCTTAGCCAAGATACCAATCTTCCTCCTAAGAAGAATACTCCACCACTAGTACATTTTATGTCATCTAAAATTCGTATCTAGTCTACATTAGTGTATACACATAAACTAAATTTATTGTATGTCATACCTTAATCCAAAATTAGGTGTACCTTCAAATATCTAAAAAAATCTCTTTACTAGTGCATAATTTGACTCCTTAGGATAAACTTGAAATCTTGTCACAATTCCAACCACATTAGATATATCAAGTCTAGTGTGTGTTGAGTATTGCAATCCCAAATCATAGATCTATACTTTCTCTACTTAAAATTAGGGTTTTACCTTTTCTAGAAAATTTGTGACCAATTACCATAGGTAACCTAATATGTTTACAAATGTCCAAACCAAATATTTTCAACAAGTCTTTAAGACACTCAGCTTGTAATATGAAGACACTATCTTTGTTCTAAATAATCTACAATCCCAAGAAGTACTTCACCTCACCAATCATACTCATCTCAAATTATTTCTTCATTTATTCAACAAATGCCTCACTTGCTTCATCATCACCTCCAAATATTATGTCATCCATTAATACCTCAAAAATTAGCAAGTCATTGTAAATCTTCTTCAAATACAAATTTCTATTAGGATTACCTTTTGAAAATCCCAAACTTGTCAAATACTTATCCAATCTCACATACCACACTCTAGGTGCTTATTTCAATCCACACACCTCTATCTTTAATTTGTAAACCATTTCTCCTTTGTATGTAAAAGGAAAACCATCAATATTGTCATTGTATAGCTCTTCTTCTAATTCACCATTTAGAAAAGCCAATTTGGCATCCATTTGATAAAATTTAAAGTTTTTTTAGTTTCATATGCTAAACTTTTTTTTGCTACCTCTATTCTAGCAATAGATGCAAATTTTTCCTCAAAAATAATTTCTTTCTTTTCTGAATAGGCTTTACATACTGGTTTGTCCATATTTCTTGCAACATCACCTTGCTCAATCATCTTATTTTTGAACACCTAGTTAGTTCTAATAACATTCTTATCCTTAGGTCTAGGAAATAATTCTCATGTATTGTTCTTTTCAACCTAATTTGGTTCTTCTTTCACACCTTTAATCCAAAAATCACCTTCACTAGCCTCATCAACACTTTTAGGTTCAATTTGAGAAATCAAGTGTAGATCTTCTTGTACCTTGTCTCTTGTCATAATTCATCTATCTTCTCTAGTAATAATATAATCTAAAAGATGATTCTTTATTAATTTTGTGTTAGGTGTCACTGTTTCAACTGTAACTTCACCTCTAGATTTAGATCTTGGTTCTTCTCTCTAAATTTCATTCTCTCAAATCATCACCAATCTCATAAAACAATCCTTGATTAACATTTTCTTTTTTAGGCCTTATAGTAGTCTTTTCTTCAAAATTATAATCAAGTATCCTTAATTGACTTGTAAACTTCTCATCAACTCTCACATCTATGCTCTCAAAAATAGTCTTAGTTTTCTGATTAAAACATCTAAATGCCTTACTCTTTCAAGGAATTTCTAAGAAACATATCTTTATCACTCCTTGAATCAAATTTTCCAACATTATTATCTCTCTTAATACAACATTTACTTATGAAGATTCTAAAATACTTAATAGAGAATGTATGTCCAAACAAAATTTCATAAGGTACCATACCAATGTTTTGTCTAATTTGTACTGTATTCATAGTGTACACTAATGTATTTAATTCTTCTCTCCAAAATATCTTAGATACTTTGTTCTCAAGCATCATCACTCTTTCTACATCTATCAATGTTCTATTCCTCCTTTCTATTATCCCAATTTTTTCAAGTGTCTTATGGGATAAAAGATGTCTTTTAATACCATTTTCTTTGCAAAAATTGTTAAGGTCATTTGAATTAAACTCTCTACTCCCCTCTGGTGGTAGAGACTCAGGGAACATTCAAATGTATCTAACCTCATTCTAAGAAGAATAAGGACATCCGTAAGAAGTACGAAGTGAAGGTCGGTGCTCATAATATGAAAATTTTGGCATATCAAGCTATTGACTTGATCAAGACTTCTTAGCTAGTCAATTGCTCTTATTTTACTATTCTTTTGCTATATTTTCTAGCTCTATATTTGGTGACCTCATGGTTGTTCTTTTTAGAGGTCTGTTTCATGTTGTCCTATGTTTCTTTTCTTTGATGGTTACATATCTTGTTTATCTCTAGACTTTTGTTATATTGTAAAGGTTTTGGGTCATATAAAACCTATTTTTAGTTAATCAAATCTCTCTACCTCTATCAAATCTCAAGAATTTAATCTTCAACATAGATTCATTTTTAACTCTACTCTTAAATATCTTCAAATTCTTAAAAGCAATAAATTTCCCTCTAAGAAATGCTACATAGATAAATCTAGTGAAATCATCAACAAGAATCATAAAATACCTTTCATGGAATATTTTTGTCTTATTAGGACCGCTCAAATATGTGTGCATAATTTTGAACTTTACTATTGTAGTAAATTTCTTGCTTGGAAATGAGCTTCTCTTCTATTTTTCATCATACATTCCTTACATACTAGGTTAGCAAGTTTCAAAATTTTGGGCACATCTCTAACTACAAATGTAGTACCAACCTTCACAATGTTATCAAAGTTGATATGAAAATTACTTATGCATCAACCAATTATCACCCACCTTAGAAACTAAAAATTTCATCTTAAGTAGGATTCAACTAAAATACATTACCTATTGTTCTTGTACAAGTACCAATCAATGTACCATCTTTGCCTTTGATAATACAGGTCTTCTTTATAAATTACAGCTGACATCTCTTGTTCACTAGTTGTCCAACACTAAAAATATTATGTTTCAAAACATCAAAATAGTAAACATCATTAGTATTATTCTAATCTATAAACTCCTTGTTATGAATCACTTACAATTTTAAGATTCACTAGAATACAGATTTAAAATAAAGATCAATACAAATGTTTCTCGTGAACTTAGTAAATAATACTTAGAACTGACGAAAATAACTAAGTAAAAAAAAAATGCATTAGAAAGAAGAAGAGACAAAGAAATTGATTTCTAAGTTTACCAAACTTTGGCTACATAACAACATAAACTCATGAAAATTACTCTCAAGAAAATTCCAAATTTTTATCTCATATTATGAGACCACTTAATTTTATAGATAATTCTCTCCCGAATTTTTCTTTCCAAGAAATTACAAAGACTTCTCCAAGTCTCCTTCCTGCTTAAGTGTCCAGCATAGGAAAATAATCTCCCTTTTATGCTTGATTTTTACATATTTGGTTCAAAATCAAATAACCAACATGATAATCATTACCCCTTAAATAACAAATAAATCTTCCATAAACTTCCCATGTAAATTCTTAGTATTAATAGCCATTATATTTTAACCAGTTCAATTTTTGGCTTTTATAATTCAAGCCTTACATAAAAATATTTATTAGATTGTGGCCTCTTATTAAATTTTTAAATAAGAAAGTGAGTATTTATTAATAGGAGGCTATAGGTTCATTTTATATATATTTAAATTTATTTATTTATGGAGGGCCATTTTATATTTCAAAACAACATTAAAGTCATTTTAAACTAATAAAAGAGCCTTTAAAATCTCTAAAAACTATGGAAAATCATGTCACCTTATCATGATGACATCATCTAGATGTCATCATTCTTTTCTTTTCTCTCTAACTTTAAATGATCATAACTTTCACATATGAACTATATTTTCAATGAAACAAATACTATCAGAAAGCTCTTGACGGGTTCTTTAATTTTAAACCCATTGTTGACCACTTTCAATATGGTAACATTTTCACCTTTTTGGTCAACCTTTTATAAACCTATTTGACTAAGCATATCTTGAGAAAATAGACTTCTTTTGACATGCTACAAGTTTTGTCATGAATATTTCATTGTGCTCCATACATTGATGCCAATCTTGAGAGATTCTAAGTGGGTTGAATTTTTGAGGGTTTCAAGATCCACCTAGATCATAGACTTTCCATCAAGTGTAATAGATCATTTTCCTTTTGTATGACAAGATTCATTATTTTCAACTCTATGAATTCCTCCATCATAGCTATTGAATTCAACAAACTTATTTATAACTCCATTCATGTGATGAGAATAAGCATTATCAATAATCTAATCAGATTTTTTTTTTTCAACTTGTGATACTAATGTCTTTTCTTCTATAACTTTTTGTTTAGGGTTTTATTCTTAATAGCAAAAAATCCTAATTCATCATTGTTTTCACTCCAAGTATCTTCTACCTTAACATTGAATTCATCCTCATTAGCAAATAGACATTTCTTAAGCTTTGTTGTCTTGTAATGATTTCTAGACTTCCTTACTCTTTTAGGACATTTAGAAGAATAATGGCAGTATTGATTACAAGTCCAACATTTAAAAATTTTATTACCTTGAGGTTCTCTTTTTGTAATAAGGGTTGGTCCTTCATCATTCTTCTTTTCTTCTTCAACTTTTTCTTGGTTTCTATTAGCATAATATCAACTTGTACTTGCACTCCTTGCCAACATAGGTTGAAATTTTAATATCTTGAAATTACTTATAACACTATGAAATTCTTCATTTTGTCTCATGAAAATTTTTCCTAATTGTAATCTCCTAAGAAGAGTTTCTTGTATAACTTTTGATGATAAGGGAGTAACTTATTCAGCCATTTGTGTTGTTTTTCTATATGCAAGTTTCAACATATTCAACATCTTCCATAATCTCATCTTCAAATTTTGATCACCCACAAGTCTTAATTTCTACAATCTTTTTTTCTAATCTACCAGAGTAACTTCTTAAATATTCATCTTCCATCATTTTATCATCTTTATATAGGAATATCCAATTTTGGAAGCTAACCTTTTGAGCATGATCATCACCTTCAAATGTAACTTGTGAAGAAATACTAATTTCATGAGCTAATCTTAAATTTTTCGTCTAAGTGAATTCAATTTATGGAAGAGTTGATAATAGTTCTTCTCTAGAAAGCATATTAAACATGAATACATCTGTCTAATTTTCATCATAACCTTCAATATTGTCTTCTTTAGTCACAAACTTTTTAATCTTATTAATCAACCAATAACCCAAACCTATTTATAGTGAATTCATCTTCATCTTTTCCTCCCAACTGTCATAGTTAACTCCATCAAACTTTAGAATTTCTTTCATTAACTGCACGATATATCTCCTTAAGTTGTTAAGTTCTTCATTTAAGGGCTTGATTCTCTGATACCAATTGTTAGAAAGTAAATTCCACGAAGGAAAACTGAGAGGGTGGGGGAGGGAGGTGAAGCAGTTATATAATTAAGATGTTTAATTCTTAATATCCTTATTAACTCCAAAACATGTAAATAGTAGATGCAAAAACCCCACAAAGATCCACACACACAATAACATCAAATCTATTAACTAGGGAAATCATTAATTAGAAGGAAAAACCTAGTGACGATGGTACCCACAAAATGTTATAATAATATAAATATTCCTTGTTAAAGGATGGACCTTGTTAGGAGTCAATGAAATAATTTTAATACTTATCAATCCCTATTAGGAACTTTGAATTCTTATTAGAAGATTTCAACCTTGCTAGAAGTTGTTTCAACCCTATTAGGAGTTGTTTAGGAATTCAGGTGGACCCATTGTCCAATCAACTTCAATACTATCCTCACTAAGTAATACAATTGTACATCAACACTATCCAACATCAACTTCTTTTCTAGATATAATTCTTCATCATCTCATCATGCCTCAATTTCACAAACCACTTCTTTGATCAAAAAGATATTTACATGTAAGTTCACAAAATAAAAGTTCTCACTCTGAAGTTCACATATCATAGAATAGCAGTGCAAGATGATTTCAACCAAGTAAATCATCTTTAATTCATAGAAAGTTGTAATTTTTTTATTGATTTTAACTTAAGGATTTCCCAATTTACAATAATAATATAGGACCAACTTAAGATATTACATTTATACATTACATTATAATATTACTTCATTTGAAAATCACACTCAAACTTCTGACTCATAAACTCTTCATGCACTACTCATTTAGATGTGTGTAATCAACCAAAACTCTCCATCATTTCTTCTATATTTTTCCAAGTCCTTTGAATAGATTTTGATTCTTTTAGGAGATATAATGAAAACAACAATAAATTCTATATAGAAAATTTGTCTAAATGTCACCTTCACTAAATCCATCATATCTATGTCTAGTCTTCATATTTCCATACATGCTCTTAATCAGTATGTTGACTGCAGTGAAAAATCTTTCACGAATGCAACACACAACCTTTGGATCAGGTCACCAAAAATGCTTGGATACTCCCCCATAGGAATACCATTAGCATTTATTCTTAACACAATCATGAGTCAAAGAAATTTCAAGAAGGGGAGAGTAATCAATATTCCTATCCGAGGGCTCATCCCAAATAGTATCACTATCAAAGGTAGAAGCATCATGAATCACTAAAGGTTAATAATAATAAAATATTTGAGAATGTTACTCTTTGAAGGGGAATAAGAATCAATGTGATAAAAAAAAAATGGTCCTCGTATGCATGAAACAAAATATTTTGAATATCATGAAAAAAACTTGAAGAGAAAGATAACAACCCCATTGAAGTGTTGTGCAATAAGTATGAAAGAAACTAGATGCAAGTTTTTACATTTTCAAAATATAAATATATGAGACAGAATCTATATCATCACAATGAAGAGAAGATCTAAATACCACTAATACAAACAAGAAAAGTAGATCTAGATACACTAAAATTAAACATAAGTTCACAATAAAATAAAATATGCAAGTGAGTTATGTTTAGCAAAAGAAGGCTAAGATGCAATGCAAAGAATCTAACTCCAATAAGAAAAGTGCATGGGAAGTTAGGTTCACCAATTAATGTAGTGTAGTAAGATGGAATAAATCCACCCAACATATAAATAAAAGGGGGAAGACCAAGATCCACCTCTTTGATCAAGTTTTATTAATGAAAAATTAAGTATCAACACAACACCGTAATGCAAAAGTAATAAATAAATTGGATTCATTTCCCACTCACCTCCATATTAAGAGGGATAGATCAAGAATCTATACACAATATTGAGTTGAGATATAAATATATGTTGAAATGATAAAGTATATAGAAATGAAAGAGAGGAGGATGATATACCTTGTAAAATACAAACTTTAAAATGGGTTCTCAAATGACCTCTGCAAGGGTTGATTCCCAATGCTAGACTAAAATTTTTTTTGTGATGTGGAGCCTAATTATAATTTAAGGTTAATTTATCTCACATTAATGAGCATGATTTCCCCTTCAATTATTACTATGGGGGTTTGGGGGTAGTGCCCTTTGTGGGGTTCTAGGGCAGAGGGCAAAAAATCAATTTACTTTTGTAAAAGATGTTGGCCACTATTTTTCTATTAGAAAACTTATTCTAGCCCTTATTTTGTAAGTGATAAAAAGATTATATAAAATGGCATAGGGTTTGGGATTTCAAAATGTATGATGAAATTGTGGCTTCTTGCAGTGGTATTGAGTTCTAAGGGATTATAGATTGTAATCAATGGATAATAATAATATTGGACTACTTGTTTGTTGATGTAGCCCATGGATTAAGTGAACCTTGTTAAATCTTTGTGTCTTATGTTCTCCTTTGTGTGATTTATTATTTTATAATATTGATTATATTTGCATGTGTAATTGTTATTTCCATCCATGATCAATCCTAACAAAATTTTCTAGAAAAAAAAATCATGAAATTGTTCAATGGTCTATTAGGGTTGATTTGGGTAATCAGGGGGAAAATGAAGCATAATAGGTACAATGTAGCCCTAATTAATTGGGTGCAATCTCGATTCTAATTTTGTAGTTATGAAGAAATCATAAAAGTGTATTTTGATCTACAAAATGCTTGCCAATCTAAGATCCAAAACCTACAAAATAAAGGATTTGTCTTCTTTTTGTTAGGAGATTTGTGTCAATAAAATCCCCATTTAGGAAATAGCCTTCAATTGAAATAAATATATGAAGCTAGTAAGTACCAGTGGCAGATATAACATAAAGCAATATTTAAATCTATGAATGTGCTCTTGAGTTTGGAATATAATCAAGTATAAAGATATAAAAGATTTGTGTCAACTTTAAAATTTTGGAAATGAAATCAAGTTACATCAAAACCTTCATGAATGGATGTACTTGAAATTTGCCTTCAGAATGCATGTAGATCAATTTAAGTCTTGTGAGGATGAATGCTAAAGAATCAACAAAGGATCTTGGAAAATGTAGAAGAAAAAACAAAGGATTGTGAATATATGAAGGAAGATCATGAATGTTGGAATGATATATCTTGCATAAAATAGGCTTCAATAGCTTGAATTCATGAATCATTAATATTTCTTGTAGAAATAGCTTGAATTCCCTAAATGCTTGAATAGAACTTGATATTTTGACATTTTGAGCATGATTAATTGAACTTGTAAATGCTTGATGTGAAATTGAGGAAATGGAAGGGTTTATATAGAGCTTAGAATGCACTAACTCCCATAGGCCAACCTGCCTAGAAATTAACACATCAAAAGCATATGGACATGAGACCCAAATAGGATACGAAAAACAGGTCCTAATCAAGGTGCACTACAACCTTGATTGGTCAAGGGAGTACTTCTCCCCTAAAAACCTAGTCATAGAACACTTGGAATCGCTTTGGGATCCCAAAATAGGTCCTTAATCTCTAAAAGAAGGTATAGAATTTGAGATCTAGTTGTTATGGTCCAAAGACTGAATTCCAAATTGATATATGAAGGAAAGGGAGGGACTTTGGAGGATAAATCCTACCTCTAGCATAATTCCATGAAAATAGGATCATTAAAGAGGATCTATTATGTTTTACCCTGATTCCACCTATGAGAAAGGAAAGAAAAGGGAAGGAATGAGTAAGAGTGTAAATAAGTGACAACGTCTCCTCAAATGGTTGCTTAGTCATCACTAAGCTTAAGTGTCTACACTTTAAGATGGTACACCATAGTAGAAATATCTTCAAGTAGGATTCAAGAATGGATAAATCTAAGAAGAGCATTCCTTCTAACATCCATATGGGCGTTAGGAGAGATTAGGTTCAAATCCTCTTTAAAATAGTTAACCTCTCATAATATATTTCCTCCTTCTCATGTAGAAAACCTTGATTTGTGATTAATTCCTTGATCAAATTCCTCTGTATTTGTTTTAAGAAAGATTGATTTAAAAATCCAGTTTTTCCATCACTATCACTAATCCACTAGACCTTGGATATCTCTAATTCCAATACATTTCCTCTTTGGAGATGATATTGTGCAATTCATCTGGAAGAGACTTCTCATTCTTGTTTCTTTCTCAATCTCATCCCAAATATGCCATTTTTATTTGAAGGGTATGCATACTTCCCTTGATAGTCATTTTTTGTTCAAAGATATTCCAAAAAGAGTATTTATTCTAGTGTCAAAATTACCTTTGACTTTCCTTAGCTTACTAGCCAAACAAATCATATCAATACCTATAAGCTTCCAATTCCATCATTCTTTGATAAATGAAGAAAAATCTAGATTGAGGATCCAATTGCCACAAACTGGAAAGGGAATTCATTTAAGAACACTTCAGGATCTCATCTGTACAAGAAGGACAACCATAATCATAACTAACAACTATTGATACAAATCTTTTATTAACTCTATTCCAATTATAACAAAGAAAACATCTATCAAGTTTCACTTGAATGAGGTCATCACAGTATGAATATTGGACTAGGTAAAGCTATCTCCCTAGATATCCAAATCTAAGATTTTTTATTCAAAAATAAAGTTTTCTAGATCAAGCATAGAATCAAAATAATCTATATAACCTCATTTTTTAGAGGGGTAAAGATGGGTGTTAAAATCCCCTATAACCATCTAATGCTCATTTTTATTACACTTTTTGACATGTGGAATTTCATCCCAAAGAATTTTCATAGCCCTCAAAGAATTGGCTACATAGATATTAGTTAGATTGCAAACAAGTACATAGAGGGAATGAGAGAACACTGTATGCTAAACATTCTTTCTTTGGTAGAAGTAACTACCTAAGAGATTCCCAAGTTTCCACAAGATATCCAAACCACCAGACACATCTTTTGAATCCATAACAAAGAACTAGGAAAAAGGCTAGAGAAAGATCTACTTACAAAGGTAAAAGATTCAAAAGACATTAGTTTCTTCTAATATAACAATATTCATATTTAACTCCTTGATAAGATTCTTAAAAAAATTGAACTTTTGTGGTTGTTGAGAACCCTTATATTCTATGTGTTGGAATTGCAATAGGAAAGGTAAATTCTAAGAGGGAGTTAGGGCGCTGAATCAGTGCTTTAAACTTTTATCCACAACACTTTCACCACACATCCATTGCATATATTCAATAAGTAAATTGAAATAAAATGTAAGTCATATACATATAAAGTATGTACATAACTAAGTATTGACACATATATGACACAAGATATGATTACCCAGAAACCCTCCAATGAGGAGGTAAAACTGGGGTGGGGATGAGATCCACAAATCTTCACTATTGGGTAAAAGCATAGATCTGTGTCACCATTTATGATACCAAAACTTGTTTTGGTCAAATCTCATTTCTCTATCAAAACTCAATTTTTTTCAAAAATTAAAAATACCCTTTTATAGATCTTAGATTCAATATCATCATTATATAATTTTTTTAGTGTTTTGATTAGTTATAATATGTTATAATCTAAAAATATTATAAGTCAATATTTAAACATTTTAGAAGATGATCCCTCAAAAAAGGAAAAAAAAATAGTAAATCATATTAAAAAAAATTTAAAATTATATTTATCTCTAGAGGAGAGAACCCTCTTCATGAATATGTAATTTTTTTTCAAGAAGGTATAGATTTGATAGGGAAGTTTTGATAGGAGGAAAAAACTATTGGATTCTGATAAGGTCAGACTTGAGTACTTATAACAAATAAAATATACATGAAAAATAATCATTTCTTTTTTTGTTCACTAGCTATACATGTCATCTATAAGATATTTTCAAATCAAAACAAGAAAAGATGATTTTCATATACTTGTTTGACACGAACTACGTGCTATATTTTTTGCAATTAAAAAAGGGACTTCAAAATAAAATAAAATGAATAAATTCTTGCTCAAAATAATATAAAAATTATAGGCATAAAATTCATCAAATTCTATAGATTTCATCAGTTTACATCATCTTCATATTTTAAATGTAAATACAATTTTTTTTAATCAGTAATGTTGAACTATCACATTCTAATATCTCATTTCCATATTAAAGGTGATAGAAGTTTGTGCTTTTACCCTATTGTAGTAATAAAGTGTATTCAATGAAGGTTACAATGTTTGATCATGAAACATGATCTACCCTATGAAAGGTCTACCCTATTAAAGGCTTACAAAGATTGTTGGGTCTTACCCTGTTAGAAGTGTGCCTAGTTCAAGGACTTCAACTCGCAATTAAGTAAGCAATTTGTTAGAGGATCTCAATATAGCCTATTATGACCACTTTGTTAAGAGATATAATTGAGTCACCTTTTAGAATGTCTTAGCAATGATACTACAATTTTACATTTTATTTCTTGATGATAGATCCTCTCTATACTGATGTGTACTTGATCCTTCTTAATTAGATGTCTCTTTGATGTTCATTTTTTCTTTCCTCTATTATCCTTTAACTAATTCTACAATGCAATTTAGATCATAATACCTTGGTCAACATTAATGTCCTAGTTTGCACATGCAAAACTCTCCTTTATCATTCATTCATTCCTTTTTTTTTTACTCATTCATATGAAGTTTAGGGTTTGTCCTCCTTAAGAAGACCTAGGTGACTTAGGGTTAGGTATGAATCAATGAAAATGATTCATCAATATTGCCACTTAAACCTTCCTTTTACCTAATTATATTGATGTATTACATAGGGATTCCCACTTAAGATTCATCCTTATCAAAAAAATATCATATTCAATCCTTAAGTCAGCCCAAAAAATAGTTTACATAGTAGTTTGTGCCAATACAAACAACTATGACAAAATTTTGTTCCATAGCATCTAAAGCCCCTGGTGTTTAGCACATACTATGACTTCAATGTTCTCACTCATCATCTAAATGACTTGGCATGAACTTCTTGCTTGGATCTTGAATCACTGAGTATGTACTATCGAGTCAAGACTTGAGCAACTCATCATATGAGTGACTTAGCACTCACTATTTACTCAACATGCTCTAACTTATATGTTGTACTTATAATATGTTACTTGTTCAGCATGACCTAAGTAAATGAATTAAGTGTATAGACACTCACTCATCAACACCAATCTAAGATTAACAATCTCCCCCTTTGACATGAGTGTCAAAAACACTTGGTCATACATTAATTCTCTTAGTCTTACGATCATAACATAAATGATTATTTGACTTCTATACAAAAATTTTAAAAAAAATAAAAATTGCAACGTCTTATACCTCAAAATCTCAGAACTCCCCCTAAGTTGCTTGATCAATTCTATACTATACTCTATATCAAAATATTTCTCCTATTGAGTATATTGGCATCAACTGATACTCTTTCTCTATTTTCTACTTGCTTGTTTTCCCACTTGCTCTTACTCCCCCTTTGTTCTTGCTCCCCTTTCTTCACACTGATGTCAATGGGATATACACTAATAATTTATTTTTCAAAAAAATATTTATGGACCTCAAGTATAATTTTAAGAGTTGCATCCCAATTGTCACAAGCTACCTCCAAAGACTTAATTTGGATCGCCAACTCGATAGCAAGATGTACTATGCCATCTAATGTAGAAATATTTGGGATTTTCTTCATAGGTGTTTCTTCATAGCCTAGCTCCTTGTGTAAAATCTCCATGTGAGGAGTCAATGTAGACTAGATGTTGATCAGGTTAGCCCTTATGTTGTCTTCATATACTTGTAATATTACTAACTTTAGGATTGCAAAAGGGTCCTAAATTGTTTCTCACTTTGAGCTAGAGACTTGGGCAATTTTGCACTAGATGATTGTATTTGACTCTCCAAACTCAGGATGTGATTCATTATCTCTTGTGTGAAGAGTGTGTGGTTACATAATTTGGTGAACAAAGAGAAAAAATTGTCTAGTACTTTCTTTGCACTATGTATCTTAGTTGAAAATGCAAGCTATTTTTGTGCAACATCACTAGATATCTTCTCATTCACTTTGTTTTGAAACATCTTCTCAGACAATTCTAATATTTTGACAATAGTATTCAGGTTTGTGTCACTTACTTGTTCCACTATATTGTTTAATTATTCAATAATGGGCTTTGTTTCATCTAGAGTAGGTAGACTAAATACATCTAATAAAATTTCTTTGATATCAATCAAAGCTTGCTTCTACCTATGCTCCCTTCTAAGAAGTTATTGATGTTTCTTCCTTGGTAGGGCCTCTTGTAGTATACCCATGTGCTCAATTGTTATTGTTACATAATCAAACTTGGCCAATACAATTTCTTCATCTAGGTTAACATCTACATAAGTAATTACCTCTTTTTCCTCAGATGAGCTAGGACTTGGCACTAAGAATTGCAAAGGTGTTGCATCTTTTCTTGGCCTATGAAGAGTTTGACTAGAAGGAGTGCTAGATTATGGTAATGTCACTAGTGCTTGAATTGCTACTAGCTCCTTCAACTTAGGTGTCAAATTTGTCTCTTTAGACTTGTCCTTTTTTACCTATTTGATTTTAGGTGCACCTTGATCTTGTGTTGGAGGTGTAGGTGCATCTATCTGACCTATTTGGCTTTGTGTCTCATCATTTGCTGGTGTTTCCACCTTGTCTTCTCCAATTTTCTAAACCTTTTCTTTTTCAAGTTCTTATACATTTTTTGAGACTGGATTACCTTACATGATTGTACTGATAGTGCAACCTACTATCTCCTTCCTTCTCAAATCTTCCACTATTAGGGGATTGATGTTTTGATCAGTAGAATCAAAAACATCCTTTACTTTGACAATTTTAGTGTTTGCACTTATTACCTATGGACAACTAACACTAGAAATTTGTGTATCTTGTTTACTCTATTATAGCTAGGTGCATCTATCTAACCTATTTGGCTTTGTGTCACATCATTTACAAGTGTTTCCACCTTGTCTTCTCCAATTGTCTCAACGTTGTCTTCTTCAGGTTCTTGTACATTTTTTGAGACTAGAGTGCCTTTCATGAGTGTATTGACAATGCAACCTAATGTCTCCTTCCTTTTCATATCTTCCACTATTAGGTGATTGATGTTTTGATTAGTAGAATCAAAAATATCTTTTACTTTGATAGTTTCAGTGTTTGCACTTATTATCTATGGAGTAGCACTAGGCATTTGTGTATCTTCTTCATCTTCTCCTACCTCAATAGGTGTCTGATTATCTTATTTTGATATTGTTAGCCCATATGTTCTTTTCCACATTTGTTTGGACTTCTATATAACATCCTCTATGTTATTCTACAATATGCCATATGCCCTGTACTTAGGAACAAATTTCATAGCATATTTCATTATGGCTTTAGACATTTCAGCCCTACTAGGTTCTGGCATAACTTGAGCAAGGGATGTCTCCTTAATTTTTCTTTTTATGTTCAAATAATAATGCTATTTTTTCTCAACTCTTTCATACAAACTCTTAGGTATGGAGTCAACAATTTCTAGAGGATCTTTCTTGAATGTAGCCATCATGGCATATATTGTGTCCTCTACTTGATTCTTCTCAATCTTTACAAGATTATCAAATTCAATGTCAGAGAAACTTGAAAAATCAGCATTGTTTCTAATGTTCTCCCATAAATTATCTAAGTCTGAGAAGGGACTGTGACTCACCACTTTGAATTGGCTGATGCCATTAGATTTAGTCTTCTCCTCATCAAATTTAGCTTGAGCAACATACTTTTTTCTTCTTCTTTTTCGTACACTCCATCTTCTTGTTGTTTACGCTTATCCCTTGTAGTAGGTTCTTCTATTTTAGGCTAGCTTGGTTTTGCAACCTTCTTTGGTTTTGTCATTTGTTGTGTCCTTGCCTTTCTTTTCTTCTTGTCACTACTAATAAGTGCTTTCTTGGCTTCTTCTTTCTCAACTCCTTAACCAAATTTTTCTTTCAGTTTCTTCACCAATTTGTTCTTCTTCTTGATCACATAAGTAGTCTTCAAATCCATAGTTATCTTTGATTTGGCCAATTCATAATTACCAAAAAATTTGGCTTCCTTGTCCACTTCTTCTACAAGTAATGTTGTGATTTCTATAGAGGCCTCATCAACATTAATCTCACATCCTAATGGCCTTAGCCATCTCACCCTAGGAATTGATTATTGTACATATGTGTGATCAGTATCAACTAGGAAGCAAACATCATCATAATGTTTCTCCACTAGTGAGAGTGGTATGCTTAATCTTTTCTTCATAAATTGTATAAAATCTTCAAAATAACTAGTTATCACCTAATTGTTCAATGAATTCTCCTATTTTTTCTACAATTGATCTATTTGTCTTCCATGCAATCTTATCAAATGTAGGAAATGTATTCTACACATATAAAAAAATACATACCAGACTAGATCCGAATTTGAATTGAGCACTCTTTGTTTTCCTTATAGTTCTTATATTTTCAATTAATTATTGCAACTCCAACTTAGCAAGATCATAAGTATGATCTTTCTTCACAATTTTGGAGCTCATATCCACTAAAATGCAAGGTACATTGTTTAATCTACTTGATTGATAAAACTTGTGTGCTATTACCCTCACTACAAAAGCTATGAGGGGATCTATGATTGTGTCAATGGCCATTACCCTTTTATTCCATACAGCTTCTATATTATTTTCAATGATTTCCTTTGACTCACTTCTCATAGTCTTTGGCCAATCTATGGTTGGATACACTGTTACCCTAGGAACAATTTTCTTTGTAATTTTAACTGGCCCATTCTCTAACCATATTGAGCTATCATGAATTCTTCTTAAGACAATCTCAATTCACTCATTTTAAAAATATTGAGAAAATCTAGGGCATGAGTTAACACTTTCTTCTTGACAATATTGTATTCTTCCTTCAAGACTCCATTTTAACATAATCTCTCATATTCTTCTCTAATTTCCATGTCACCTATACTTCCAATCTTGCAAGTGTAACAATTCCTAACATCTTGAATCATCAAGACTCATGGTGGTATCATAGACAATGCATTGGAGGGATCCTACTTGGATGATATATCTAGAGTGGCCTTGAAAATAGGTTGTTTGATATTATTGCTAATTAACTCAACATTTAAAACCTATTTTCCCTCTACACATTTCTCTTTAGAAGAAATAGATGCCATTAATTATATCTAGGGTTGGGTATGTGCAAGATCATGGTGTGCCAAAAGGTGGCAATTTGAAAAATCTGTAGTTCTAAAATATCTCAAACCATTTCAAAATCTATTCCAACTTTTTTCCCACCCACCCTACTATTAAATGAAAATAATTAATATGTTTATAAGGTCTACTATATTTTTTCATACCAAACCTATATGGTCAACTTTAAAAACATTCTAAAAATGCGCTTTTGGCCTATTTTTAGGTGATTCTTACTTCAAACATGTAGCTGATGACTTTTTTTCATCAAAATTTGATGAAATGAAAAGGCTTTCTTAAGAATGTTCTTATCATTCCATAAATGTTAGGTTTATCAAATTATGAGTTTAGTAAGTAATTATTACTTATTTTCTAATGGAGTTACATATAAAGTGCTGACTGATACACTACTTGAAAATTAACTATAAGTTTCAAATGGCACAACATTTTTTAAATCCAAAAGATGCATCACATTCTATGTTTCTTCTACTATAAGAAAAATAAAATGAAAAATTGAATTTTGTAGAGTTTTGAATTAGTTAAGGTTGTCAAACACAAGAATTTTTTATTCGAAAAATACTAAAATCAAAAATTACTCAAAAATATGTGTCATATCCAGACATGAGTCTACTACTTATATCTATAATATTATTAGAAATATTATAATTTTTTTGTTATTAAGGTGGTTAGACATATGTCTACTTCTTGTTTTTGTTCTGAAATTTTTGTAATATTGCATTAAAATTCAAAATTTTGACCAATCAATTTTTATTTTTTTGAGATAAGTCCTAGTAGTTTAGAAACTAGATTCAATTTGCTAGAGATTATTTTCTCTCAACTTTTTGATATAAAGTTAATAACAAGCAAAAAATTGCACGTCAGGTTGACATAACCTTGATTCTTTGATTTTTTATTCCACTTAAGAGCATAGTTTGGTTGACCATGATCCTACACATAATCAGTTTGTGAAATTTGAAATTGCATAGCTTGACATACAGTAAATACCTTATAAATCCTAATGAAATTGTGTCAAACAGTCATTTAAATCTACTGCAAATTCTTAGAACAAATTCTCTAGATTAACTTTAGCTCTTCATGTTCTTTCTTGATTCAAATGATGTTAAATGAGTATAAATTGATCAAATAGCCCTCAAAACACTATAATTAATGCTAAGTGCTTACACAACTACTAGCTCAACATCAATAGATTTATGGCTCACTTGGCATTCACATGTATTTCCATTCACTCAACAACCTTTATGAGCTTAGGCTTAACTAACTAATTTTATTAGCTTGACATCCACTAACATTTTACTTGACTCTCATAAGAGACTTTTCATGCTTTGTAGTAACATGAAAATCTGGCAAAACTTAAAGATTTTTCCTTGATTTCTAATAACACTTTGCATCCTTATTCATGCATATGTAATCTTTTTAGAACTAATTCCTTGGAACTAATGTATGATGAACCTTTTAAATATTAGTCCTACATACCTCTTGATTGCTTAGTTTGATGAGCTGTGATCACCTGACCCATTGGGTGAAGTGATCCCATTTACACTTGATGTGCTTAAATCCTCCTTTCTCTTCCATTTTTTGTTCATCTCCTCTCTAAAATTTTCAAAATCTTCCTTGCCTTTGTCTTTGTTGAACTTAAAATTTTGTGCCTTTGACCTTGTTGGACAATATTGGCTAATGTGACCAGTCTTCAAATAGCTAAAATATGTGGTTTGATTCAACCCCCTTTTGTAATCACTCTTGAAGTGTATTCTAATACAATTCTCAAAAATATGTCCATACAATTGACAATAGTGACAAATATGCCTTGTATTATAATCCCAATTATAAGAGTTTCCATTGTTCTTTACCTTTTTCTTCTTGTTTGATAACCACTTGGGTTTGGATCTACACTCAAAATCTTTATGTCCTTACTTCTAAAAGTTATAATAATATCCTTCAAATTTTTGAGTATTTATGGTCTTAGTTCTGCATTCATGTGTCTGATGACCTTGTTTGTTGCACTTATGGTAGTGACTCATGTTGTTTTGCTTAACATTATAACTTGTAGTCTTGCTCCTGCACACATTAATAATATGTCATTTCTTAACATACTATGACAAGTATGTTTTAAAGTCTTACCTTTGTTACTTCTTTCTTTAGCACTTTTGGATGATTCTCCTTTTTCAGTACTAGTGTATCCCAATCTAGATGTATCAATGTTAGATTTAGGAGATCTCATCAATCGTTCAAAGTACTTGATGGCTTCATTTGATTTATTGAAGCTTTCAGAAAACTCCTTTTCCCTTTTAAGATCATTTCTCTACTATTCATTCTACAATTTCAATATTGTTATCTTAATGTCTTTACTATTTATTTCATGATTAGCAATCATGACTTGATTCATTGTTTCTAATTGCATGTGAGCAATCCTATTTATTTATGATGATTTTTCTTTCAATATGTTGCTCGTAGGATTTACTCTTCAAGAACTAGGCTCTAATACCAATTGTTTGAATTACAATAGGAAAAGTAAACTCTAAGGCAGGGAGGTGTGGGTGAATAAATTCTTTAAAATTTTACCCACAAAATATTCACCACACATATATCTCACATATTCAATAAGTAAAGTGAAATACCATGTAAAGCATATACATCTAAAGGCTATAAATAAGTAAGCATTCTCACATATATGACACAAGATATGATTACATAGAAACCCTCCAATGAGAAGGAAAAAAATAGGGTGGGGATGATACCACAAATTTTCACCACTATAGTAATAAAGTGTGTCAAATGAAGGTTACAATGTTTGATCATGAAACATGTTCTATCCCGTGAAAGGTCTACCCTATTAAAGGCTTACAAAGATTTCTAGGTCTTACCCTATTAAAGGATTTGAACACCCTATTTGAAGTGTTGCTGGTTAAAGGACTTCAACTAACAATTAAGTAAGCATCTTGTTAGAGGATTTCAATATAGCCTATTAGGACTACTCTATTAAGAGATTTAACTAATTCACCTATTAGAATGTCTCAGCAATGATACTACAATTTAACACTCTATTCTTGATGATAGATCATCTCTATATTGATGTGTACTTGATGCTTCTTGATTAGATGTCTCTCTAATGTTGACTATTTCTTTCCTATGTTCTACTTTTGTTAGGATTAAACCACGGATAGAAATAACAATTACATGCAAAAGTAACCAATAAAAAAATATAATAGATCACACAGAAGAGAACACAAGGCACTAAGATTTAATGTGGTTTACCCAATCCCTGAGCTACATCCACCAAACAACAAGTTTGATATTATTATGATCTAGTGATTACAACTTGATTACAATCCGTAATCCCTTATAGCTCAATACCACCACAAGAAACAATTTCACATCACAACCTAACATAATTAAAAAATACCTAACCCTAAGCCCTTTTATACAAGTATTTTATGTCATTTTAGGGTTATAAAATGTCAACAATATGTCGGCTACAATGTCAGCCACAGGCCAAAAAAATTTTTGGGGTGCTGTCCTAAAACCCAAAGAATTTATGAAGTATGTATATTACTTTCTTGATCAATCACCACAAACTAACAATCTCCCACTTGGGGACTAATCAAGCTCCACACTAAACAACAATCTCCCACTTGGAGACTAATCCTATAGCAATACTACTACCACATGGAGCTCCCACTAGATCAAACCACCCTAGACTCTACTATTCTATTAATCATGTTCAGTCAAGAAGACCAACTAAAGCTGAAGAGGAGTTCAGCTTCTCCCTTGTTACTACCTTTGTCAACATATCTACTAGATTGTCATTTGTATGTATCTTCTCCAACTTTAATTATCCATCCTCCAAAACTGACCAAATGAAATGGTACCACAACTGAATGTGTTTGGTCTTTGAATGTACAGCTAAATTCTTTGCAAGATGAATGACACTCTGACTATCAATGAACAAATAATTAACCTTCTAAGTATGATCCAATTCTTCCAAGAAGAATTGAAGCCATATCATCTCCTTGGTGGCCTCTATAGCAGCAACACACTCTACCTCTATAGTGGATAGATCATTAATCTTCTATAACCTAGAAACCCAGCTCACAGCTACCCTACCAATAGTAAAGATGTAACATGTAGTACTCCACCTAGTATCAATATCCCTTGCTAAATCTGAGTTAACATAGCTTTGTAAATAAGTAGTAGAGCCCCCAAAGTGTAAACACTTGTTGGATGTTCCTCTCAAATATATAAGAATCCATTTGACTACATTCCAATGCTCAATTCCTAGATGGCTCATATACATGCTAACAACTCCAACTACATATGCAATATCTAGCCTAGTAGATACCATAGCATAGATCAAGCTTCCTATAGCTAAAGCATAGGGTACCTTGGACATCTTATCCTCCTCTTCCTGTGTCTTAGGACACATCCCCTTAGTCAACTTAAAATGACTAGGTGAAGGTGTGTTGACAGCTTTAGAATTCTCCAATTGCAACACCTTCTCAACATAATCAACCTGAGATAATGTCAATGTTCTCTTTTCCTATCTCTATATATCTTCATACCAAGGATTTGATTTTCTGCCCCCAAATCTTTCATAGAAAATGCATGTGCTAATTGGATTTTTAGCCCCTTAATGTGATCCATGTTAGACCCACCTACAAGAATATCATCAACATATAAAAATAAAATAATGCAACTATCATCATCCAACCTCTTAAAGTAGACACAATGATATGAATGACACCTACTATAACCATGCTCATGCATAAAAATGTCAAATTTTAGATACCATTGCCGAGGTGCGTGCTTCAAGCCATATAAACTTTTCTTCAATTTGCACACTAATTTCTCCTTACCTTTGAACACAAATCCCTATGGTTGAGCCATATATATCTCTTCATCCAAATCTCCATGAATAAAGGCTATTTTAACATCAAACTACTCTAAATAAAAATCTTCAGTAGCCACAAGACTTAAAATAGTACAGATAGAAGTCATCTTAACAATAGGAGAAAATATCTCATCAAAAACAATTCCATTTTCTATGCAAATCCTTTTACAACTAACCTAGATTTAAATCTTTTCTTACCTCCTTCCTCTTCTTTCAACCTATAACCCAACTTATTCTATAAAGCCTTTTTACCTATAAGAAAATTGCACAAATCTCATGTCCTATTCTTTAGCAAAGAGTCCATTTCATCTTTCATTGTAGACTCCCACTGAATCTTAGTATCCACCTACATAGCTTCATCATAACTTTTAGGTTCACCAACATCAATAAGTAAAATATAATACAAATAAGGAGAAAATCTTTGTGGAGGTCTAATTTATCTTGTTGATCATCTAACATTCATCACTGTGTGTGGTATTTTTTATTGCAATTTTTGCACATCATGAGGAATGGCTAGAACATTGGCTTTTGGAGTATCATCTAGCGCTACATGTAATCATCTTCTTTCTTCTCATGTTGTTGCAATAGATCTTTATACAACACATTCTCATTGAATATGACATCCCTACTTCTTACAATTTTTTGATTATCAAAATTTCAAAGCCTATAACCAAATTCATTAAAGCCATATCCAAAAAATACACATTTCTTTGATTTAGCTTCTAGCTTGGTTCTAGTTTCAAAGTCTATATGAGCAAAAGCTTCACAACCGAAGGTGTTGAGAAAAGACTAACTCACCTTCTTACCAATCCATGCTTTCTCTAGAATACCACAACCCAAAGGAGTAGAGGGACCTCTATTAATTAAATATATAGTATTATTAATAGCCTCTACCCACATGTCTAAGGGAAACCCAACATGCAACCTCATGCTCCTTGCATGCTCCATTATAGTCCTATTCATGTGTTCAACCACTCTATTTTCCTATGGACTCCTTGGAATAGCTTTTTGTCTACAAATACCATTAGTGGAGCAATAATATTCAAATTCATGACTGCAATACTCACCACCATTATCAGATCTAAGACATTTTAATTTCTTACTAGTCTCATTTTCAACCAAGCATTTCCATTTCCTAAAAGTTTGAAATACATTAGATTTCTGTCTAAGGAAATAAACCCATAATTTTCTAGCTGCATCATTAATAAATGCAACATAATAATGAGAGCCACCAAGGAAAGATACCTGAGCTGGTCCCCATACATCTGTATGCGCAAGCTCTAACTTCTCTTTTTTGTTTTCCTTTCCAGTCTTTACAAAACTCACTATCTTTTGTTTTCTGTACATACAACTTTAACAGAAATCCATATTAACACATTTTAGACTTGGTAAAACCTTTTTTTGAATGAAGTACTTTCATACCTTTCTCACTCATGTGCCCAAGTCTATTGTGCCATAGCACTGTGTTAGGATAAAACCATAGACAGAAATAAAAAATACATGCAAATATAACCAATAATAGAAAATAATAGATCACATAGAAATGAACGCAAGGCACCAAGATTTAACATGGTTCACCCAATCCCTAGGCTATATCCACCAAAATAAAAGTCCAATATTATTAAAATCCAGTGATTACAACTTGATTACAATCCATAATTCTTGATAGCTCAATACTGCGGCAAGAAGCAATTTCGCATCACAACATAATAATAAAATACCTAACCCTGAACCCTTTTATACAAGTATTTCATGTCAATTTAGGGTTATATTTAATAATTACATGTCAGCCCAAAATCCCAATAAAATAGGACCCAAATTATTATTTTGGGGCAATGCCCCAAACCCCAAAAAATTATGGAGTATGTACAATATTTTCCTAATCAATCACCACAATCTAATAATCTCCCACTTGGGGACTGATCAGGCTCCACACTAAACAATAATCTCCCACTTGGAGACTGATCATGTAGCAATACCACTACCATATGGGGTTCCCACTGGATCAAATCACCTTGGACTCTACTATTGTTTTATTCATGTTTAGTCCAGAAGACCAACCAAAGCTGAATAGGAGTTCAACAGCTCCCTTGTTAGAACCTTTGTCAACATATCTTCTAGATTTTTATTTGTATGTATCTTCTCCAGCTTTAGCTATCCATCCTCCAAGATTGACCAAATGAAATGATACTTCAACTATATGTGTTTGGTCTTAGAATGCAGAGCTAAATTCTTCGCATGATGAATGGCACTCCGACTATTTGTGAACAAATAATTATCCTTTTGAGGAGTCCCAATTCTTCCAAGAAGAAATAAATCCATATCATCCCCTTGGCTGCCTCTGTAATAGCAACATACTTTGCCTCTATAGTGGATAGAGCATTAATCTTTTGTAACCTAGAAACCCAGCTCACGACTGCCCCACCAATAGTAAAGACATAACTTGTAGTACTCTACCTGGTATCAATATCCCCTGCCAAATCTGAGTCAACATAGCCTTGTAAATCAGTAGTAGAACCCCCAAAGTGTAAACACTTATTGGATGTTCCTCTCAAATATCTAAGAATCCACTTGACAGCATTCCAATGCTCAAATCCTAGATGACTCATATGCCTACTAATGATCCCCATTGCATGGGCAATATCTGGCCTAGTGCATACCATAACATACATCAAGCTTCCTATAGCTGAAGCATAGGGTACCTTGGACATCTTATCCTACTCTTCCTATGTCTTAGGATACATTTTCTTAGTCAATTTCAAATGACCAGGTAAAGGTGTGCTAACAGCTTTAGCATTCTCCATAGGAAAATAGTGCAACACCTTCTTAACATAATCAGCTTGATATAGCACCAATGTTTTATTCTTCCTATCTCGGCAAATCTTCATACCAAGGATTTATTTTGCTGCCTCCAAATCCTTCATAGAAAATGCATTGCTAACAGGCATTTTAGCCCCTTAATATGATCCATGTTAGATCTAGCTACAAGCATATCATCAACATATAAACATAAAATAATGTAGCTATCATCATCCAATAGCTTAAAACAAACACAATACTCTGAATGACACTTGTTATAGCCATGCCCTTGCATAAACCTGTCAAATTTTAGATACCATTTCCGAGGCGCTTGCTTCAAGCCATATAAACTTTTCTTCAATTCACACACTATGTTCTCCTTAACTTTAACCTCAAATTCCCATGGATGAGCCATATATATTTCTTCATCCAAATCACCATGAAGGAAGGATATTTTAACATCTAGCTACTCTAAATGCAAATCTTTAGTAGCCAAAAGACTTAAAATAGTATAGATAGAAGTCATTTTAACAACAGGAGAAAATATCTCATCAAAATCAATTCCCTTTTTCTGTGAAAATCCTTTTACAACTAACCCAACTTTAAATCTTTTCTTACTTCCTTCCTCTTCTTTCAACCTGTAAACCCACTTATTTTGTAAATCTCTTTTACTTGTAGGCAACTTGCACAAATCCCATGTCTTATTCTTCGGCAAAGAGTCCATTTCATCTTTCATTGTAGACTCCCACTGAATCTTAGTATCCACCTGCACAACTTCATCATAACTTTCAAGTTCACTAGCATCAATAAGTAAAATAGAATACAAAAGAGGGAGAAAATATTTGTGGAGGTCTAATTTGCCTTGTTGACCACCTAACATTCACCGGTGTGTGAGGTCTTTGTTGTTGCACATCATGAGGAATGGCTGAAACATCAACTTTTGGAGTATCATCTAGCACTACATAATCATCTTCTTTCTTCTCATGTTGCTGGAATAGATCTTTGTACAACACTTTCTCATTGAATATGATATCCCAAATTTTTACAATTTTATTATTTTTAAAATTCCAAAGCCTATAACCAAATTTATTAATGTCATATCTGACAAAGACACATTTTTTTGATTTAGCTTCTAGCTTGGTTTTATTTTCAGAGTCTATATGAGAAAAAGCTTCACAATCAAAGGTCTTTAGAAAAGAATAACTCACCTTACCAGTCCATGCCTCCTCTGGAATACCATAATCCAAAGGAGTAGAGGGACCTCTATTAATCAAATATGCAGCAGTATTGATAGCCTCCACCCACATGTGTAAGGGCAACCAAGCATGCAACCTCATGCTCCTTGCATGTTCCATTATAGTCTTGTTCATGTGTTTAGCCACTCCATTTTCCTATGGAGTCCTTGGAATAGTTTTCTATCTATGAATACCATTAGTTGAGCAATAATCTTCAAATTCATGATTGCAATACTCACCACCATTATCAGATCTAAGACATTTTAATTTCTTACCAGTCTCATTTCCAACCAAGCATTTCCATTTCTTAAAAGTTTGAAATACATAAATTTTTGTTTAAGGAAATAAACCCATACTTTTCTAGTTGTGTCATCAATAAATGTAACTTAATAATGAAATCCACCAAGGGAAGATACTTGAGTTTGTCCCAATACATTTCTATGCACAAACTCTAATTTCTCCTTTTTCTTTTCCTTCCCAGTCTTTACAAAACTCACTCTCTTTTGTTTTCCATACACACAAGTTTCACAGAAATCCATATTAACACATTTCAGACCTGGTAAAACTTTCTTTGAATGAAGTACTTTTATACCTTTCTCACTCATGTGCCCAAGTCTATTGTGCCATAGCACTGTATCAGAATCTACATCAGCTATTTGTTCTCCCTGCTCAACTATAGCAATTTTTCCTGAAGATTCATTTTTCTCTGAAACAATCAAAGTAGAAGGAACAATATGACCTGTATAAAGATAAAGCTGCCTACTTTCACACCTTATGATACTACAAGGGAACCTTTTGAAACCTTCCAATTTTTATCATTAAAATTAACTACATAACCCGCATCACCAAATTGCCCTGGTAAAATTAAATTCCTACTTAGCCTTGGAACATATCATACCTCATGTAGTAGCCAATGATTCCCATTCTCCAACTTAATCTTAATTTTTCCCTTTCCAACAATCTGACAAGGTTCATTATCCCCCAAATAAACAAGCCCAAAATCCCCTTGGACATAATCAATGAGATAACTTATATAAGGTGTAGCATGAAGTGAAGCACTAGAATCTAAAACCCATGAATCATCAACACTTTCTAAAGACAAAAGCAAAGCATCCTCCTTGGATTTGTTACTTATCACATTTTCCTCCTTGTCTCCGTCTGATTTATCTCCTTCATTTTTCTTTCAATTCCAACAATCTTTCTTTTTATGACCTAGTTTCCCACAGTACTAGCTGTCGTTTAGTCCTCTCAATTGAGACCTCTTCCCCTTTGACTTTCCTCTTGATTTCCCATAATTTCTAGAGTTACTTCCTCTCTCAGTTGTTTTGCCCCTTCTTTGTGCATTCAAAGTACTTCCTAATGTAGATCCACCTAAGGATTTCCTACAAGTTTTCTCACTCAAAACAACACCAATCACATCATAATATTTTAGAGTTCTAGATCTAGGAATATAATTACTCACCATCATTACCAAGCCATTCCATCTTTTAGGCAAAGAACACAAAATCAAGAGAGCCCTAATTTCTTCATCAAAATTGATACCCATAGAAGATAACTAACTAGTTATAGTATTAAACTCATTTAAATGATTTACAACAAATCCAGCTTTTGCCATTTTCATATTAAATAAATGCTTCATGAGAAATACCTTGTTTGAAGTAGAGGGCTTTTCATACAGTGTCGCTAGGGTTTTCATCAACTCTTCTGTTATCTTCACTTTTGTAATCTTAAATGCAACTAATGGTGCCAGGCATAACTGAATGCTTCCAAGTGCCTTTCTATCCAAAAGATTCCATTCATCATTTGACATAGATCCCTAATTCTTGGCTTTGCCTTCCAACGGCTTCCATAATTCCTTCTGATAAAGATATTTTTCCATTTGCATCTTCCATAACTAGAAGTTCTACCCATTAAACCTATCAACCCTCAGCTTACCCTCATGTACCATTGCTCCCACTCAACCGTGAGACTCCCAGTTAACCATGAGACTTTCCTACAGAGGATAACTGAAAGATAGCCTCATTTTGATACCACTTGTTAGGATAAAACCACAGACAAAAATAAAAACTACATGAAAATATAACCAATAACAAAAAATAATAGATCACACAAAAATGAACACAAGGCACCAAGATTTAATGTGGTTCACCCAATCCCTAGGTTACATCCACCAAACTGCAAGTCAAATATTATTACAATCTAGTGATTACAACCTAATTACAATCTGCAATCCCTTACAACTCAATACCACCATATGAAGCAATTTCACATCACAACATAATAATAAATTACCTAACCTTAAACCCTTTTATACAAGTATTTTATGCTAATTTAGGATTATAATTAATAATTACATGTCAACCCAAAATCTCTATAAAATAGGGCCCAAATTTTTTTTTTAAAGGTGATGCATCAAACCCCAAAAAATTATGGAGTATGTACAACACTTTTTTGATCAATCACCACAATCTAACACACTATATTAGAATCTATAGCAACTATTCGTTCTCCCTACTCAACTATAGCAATTGTTCCTAAACATTCATTTTTCTTTGACACAATCAAAGTAGAAGGAACTATATGACCTGCACAAAGATATAAGGTGCCTACTTTCACACCTTTTGCTACTACAAGTGAACCTTTTGAAACCTTCCAATTTTTATCATTAAAAGTAACTACACAACACTTATCACCAATTTTCCCTGCTAAAATTAAATTCCTACTTAGCTTTGGAATATGTTATCTCATGCAGTAGCCAATAATTCCCATTCTATAACTTAATCTTAATTTTTCCCCTTCCAAAAATTTAACAGGGTTCATTATCCCCCAAATAAACAAGCCCAAAATCCCCTTGGACATAATCAATGAAATAACCTCTATGAGGTGTAGCATGAAATGAAGCACTAGAATCTAAAACTCGGGAATCATCAACACTTTCTAAAGAGAGAAGAAAAGCATCCTCTTCAGATTTTTTATTTACCTTATCTCCTTCATTTTTCTTTCAATTCCAGCAATCTTTCTTTTTATGACCTAGTTTCCCATAGTACCAGTAGTCATTTAGTCCTCTCAATTGAGACCTCTTCCCTTTTGACTTTCCTCTTGATTTCCCACAATTTTTAGAGTTACTTCTTCTCTCAGTCATTCTGCCCCTACTTTGTGCATTCAAAGCACTTCCTAATGTAGATCCACCTGAGGATTTCCTACGAGTTTCCTCACTCAAAACAACACTGATCACATCATCATATTTTAGGGTACTAGATCTAGGAAAAAATTACTAATAGACATTACCAAGTCATTGGAGCTTTCAGGAAAAGAACACAAAATCAAGAGAGCCCTAGTTTCTTCATCAAAATTGATACCCACAGAAGATAACTAACTAGTAATAGTATTAAACTCATTTAAATTATTTGCAACAGATCCACCTTCTGCCACTTTCATATTAAATAAATGCTTCATGAGAAATACCTTGTTTGAAGTGGAGGGTTTTCATATAGTGTTTTCATCAACTCTTCTATCGTCTTTGCTTTTGTAATATTAAATTTCACTGATGGTACCAAGCATAACCAAATGCTTTCAAGTGCCTCTCTATCCAAAAGATCCCATTTATCATTTGACATAGATCCCTGATTCTTAGCTTTGCCTTCCAATAGCTTCCATAAATCATTCTGATAAAGATAGTCTTCCATTTGCATCTTCCATAATTGCAAGTTTTGCCCATTAAATCTGTCAACCCTCAGCTTACCCTCATCTTCCATCACTCCCACGCAACCGTTAGACTCCCACTTAATTGTGAGTCTTTTCTATAGAGGATAACTAAAAGACAACCTCACTTTGATACCACCTATTAGGATTAAACCATAGAGAAATAAAAATTACATGAAAAAATAACCAATAATAGAAAATACTAAATCCCACAGAAAAGAACACAAGGCACCAAGATTTAACATGGGTCACCAAATCCCTAGGCTACATCCACCAAACAACAAGTTTTATATTATTACGATCCAATAACTACAACCTAATTACAATCCATAATCCCTGATAGCTCAATACCACCGCAAGAACCAATTTTGCATCACAACCTAACATAATAAAAAATACCTAAACCTAAGAACTTTTATACAAGTATTTTATATCATTTTAGGGTTACAATATGTCGGCCATATGATGGCTACAATTTATGCCATGCCCCAAAGAATTTATGAAGTATGTACAGTACTTTCTTGATCAATCACCACAAACTAATATCTTTAACTGATTCTACAATGCAATTCATATCATAATACCTTGGTCACCATGAATGTCCTAGTTTTATCATGAAAAACTATCCTTGATCATTCATTCATTCCATTTTTTAACTCATTCATAAGAAGTTTATGGTTTGTCATCCTTAAGAAGACTTAGGTGACTTAGGTATAAGTATGAATCAATGGTTGTGATTCATCTATATTACTAGTTAAACCTTCCCTTACCCAAGTAGATACATGTAATACATAGGGATTCTGACTTAAGATTTGTCCTTATCAACAAAATATCATAATTCAATTCATAATTTAGCCCAAAAAATGGTTTATATAGTAGTTTGTGCCAATACAAACAACTATGACAAAACTATGTTACTCAACATCTGAAGTTCCTAGTGCTCAACACATACCTTGACTTCAATACTATCACTCGACATCTAAATGTCTTGGCTTGCATTACTTGTATAGTTTCTAAATCACTCAACACATATTGTCTACTCAGCACTTGAGTGACATATCATATGAGTGACTCGGTACTCACCATTTACTCGACATGCTCTAACTTATATAATGTGCTCAACATATGTTACTTGTTCGACATAAAGTAAGTAAATGACTTGAGTGTATAGACTCACATACCAAAACCAATATGAGATTATTACTAAGATGTAATAAATATTGGTAAACTATTTTTTAGGAAACTTGCTCGAGAGTGCACTAGGTCCCATTTTCTATGTCATTTTCTACATACTTTTACCTCAAATCTCTTCCTATGAGAATGTCAACTCTTTGATAAAGTCTAACATTTGCAAAGTTATAATTTTTTAAAATGGAAGAAAGGGGAGGGGAATAGGGTGTGGTGAACGAGGTGGCAAAGAGACAATAGGGAACTCAACGATATCTCAGGTCAAGGGAGGAAAAGGGAGAGGGGGTAGTTTAAATAGAAATAGGTAAAGGGTGGGAGAGGGGGAAAAAAGGAGGGTGGGAGTCCAAAAGGGAGACGTTGTGACCAAATGTCACCCACCACCCATGTATGGAACTCTTTTTTGCAGCATTGAGAATCTCAATGATAAATTTGCTGTAAATAGTCCCATGTTTCTACTTTTTATACATGGAAGGTGTGAAGTGTAGTCCTTATTGTCTAGAGACAATTCAATGCATGGCAAGGATCTAGTCAAACATGTTTTATCTATGATTGCCTTGAAACACCATTCTCTCGAGTTCTTGGAGCACAATTTTTGAGTAGTGGAGGAATTTTATTGCTATGGATAAAATCCTTGGCACACTTCAACTTGTGGTCTCCTCATTGTCTGGAGCACATTTTTCTTGACATGAGATATTTTGTCCAAAGCAAAGGAATCTAGGACACTCTTTCCAAGACACCCTTTTCTTCCTTGCACACATGCCAATGAAATTCATGGATTTTTCATGATAATAAAATCATTGATGTAAAATATGCAATTGTTTTTTACTTGTCAGGTGACAATAAAAATCACTCAACTTTTTGGAAAGTTAGAAAAATTGAAAAGTGTGAAAAATCATGAAAATTTAGAAAATGGGAAATTTCTAGACATCCTAAAAATTTCAAAGGGAAGAAAAAATAAATTTGGAATCCAAATGAATAAGGTTTGGGAAAAGTTTTAAAACTCAAAAAATTCTCAAGGATGAAAATCCAAAATCTTGTGAAAAGTCATGAAAAGTTGAAATATTTGTGAAATTTGAGAAAAATCCCTAATTTGTGAAAGAATGGAAAATTCCTTGTAAATTGAAAAGTTGGACTCAAAAAACAAAAAAATGATTTCCTTTCAAGGAGATTTGATGGATTTATATGGAAAATTAAATATTAATTTTATTGATATTATATTGGTTGTTTTAAATAATAATCCAAAAAATAAATATTGGAGAAGAGTTGGATAGAAATTTGGTTTTTCATTAAAACATGGAAATTAATTAAATAGTAATTTTAATTGATATTTTGTTAATTAAAATTAAAAATAAAATAAAATGGGATACATGAAGACTAAGCTTCATCTTCAAGCAAAAGCATCAATAATGGCAACTTTTTGGAACAGATAGAAAAAGTTACAAGTGGCACAAAAAGATGGAAACCTTGGTGGCTAAGTAAAGTAACTACCTAATTTTAGCCTACAGCTTTAAAGGAAACTTTCTATTGAAGGATGATTATATAAGAAACCCTTTCATTCATTCCTTCTCACACAAAAATTTGAAGAGCAAATTGAGAAGAGGAGTAAAATTCAAAGATTTCATAAAGAAGATTTTTGGAAAAATTTATGAAATCATTAAGGAGTTTTCTAGGAATTCATGATAGAGGATTTTGAATTTAATCATAATAGAAATTTTTTAGTGAGTTATGGAAAATTACATGTTTCTTGTCGAAATCTTGAAAAGTGAATCTTGAGAGGAATATGGAAATTTTGGGAAAAACCCAAAAATCTTTGTCTCTTGGATAAATTTTATCTTATTTTTATGCTTTCTCTACATAGTCTTACATGTGGACATTTTCTATTTTGTAAGAAAGAAGAATGGAGAAACATAGGGGAATAGGAGAAATGCATGGACAATTGATAAATAATGAAAGGAGAGTATTTTATTCTAAACCCAAAATTATGTCAAAGTGGGTAGAAATTAGAGAACAAACCTCAGTTGCCTTGATTTTTAATCAAAGAATGCTTGGATACGATGACCATCATGCAACACACCTAGTCACAAAGTTAATTATGGAATGTATGAAACACTACAGTCCTAGGGACTAAACCATTAGGGATTTTGAAAGAAATATTCTCGTAGATTTTTCTCTAGCATCCATTTCTTAAATGTTTGGGATTACTTCTCACCCAAGGATGGTCCTTAAAGCACAAGAGCAATAACTCTGAATCTTCACCTTTAGAGTCCATTTCTATGAAGAAATAATCAACAAGAGATTGTTGAAAAAGAATAGATCACATCGTAACAAGATTCTTAAGGAAAAAGTATGGCTCAACTTGCAAAGAGAAAATGAGACATGATCATTATGCCGAGTTACATATTTGACATGCCTCATTCTTATAGATTTGAATCTTCGATGTGGTTTTTTATTGAGCAGGTAATGAAGGAAGGTGACAAGATAGATTGGGTTGAGCTCATAAGTGACAATCTAAATGAATAGTTGATGGATCTAGAACATACAAGGTAATTTTACATGAGCTCTTATGTCATATATGTGCTAGTATAGAGAATGAATTATGATGTACTATGATGCAAAGGATCGATTGGAAGTAAAACCCAACACCTCAAAATTCATGAATGCTACTTATAGTTGCAGTTATATTCAAATGATGATTACATGAGGGTTAATGATACATTTCCCATGCGCATAGTGAGAACACTACAAAAGAGGCTACATATGAGATTATTAGTGGGCATGATGAAGCTAGTCAAAGATTATGGTGCCTAGTTCATTCAATTTCCCATCCTTTCATAGATTCAAGATTAGGGATTCTCCATGGAGGCATACAGACTTCCCAATCACCCCATTGATAAGATGGTATTGTTAGATGTTAACAACTTATAGCCTATGAAAAGATTCAAAAAGGGTAGAAGAAGTTGGGATTACAGTTCAAAATTTCCATAGGAGAAGGAAAAATTGAGGTATGCCCATGTGATGTAGGAGCATCCTAGGTGTAAGAGCATTCTTACATCACCCAAACATATTTTATTTTTTAGTCTTTTCTATTTTAATAAGGACTAGTAGACAAGTTGGTTATTATTTATGGGTACTTGCTATTTTTAGTAAGTTTCTCATATGATCTTGGAATGTTCTCATTTTCTACATGAAGGTTCATCTTGGAATTATAAGCCTATCATAAAAATCTCATTGTTCCAGCTTAAGTATCAAAGAAGTTATTGCAGATTTTTGGTAAAAACGATTTTAGAAAAATCTCCAGATTTACCAATGCAAGCCGTAGAGTGCTCGGATGAGATCCAAAAACTCAATAGGAGGGCATATGCACTATTTTGGGCCTATAGATCTGGAGCTAGTGTTTCCAAAAAGTGGTTATAGTAGCCAATTAGAGGAACGGTTAGAGAGTTATGGCCTTCCAAATTTTGGTACACAAATTTCCAAAATGATTTGTCAAAGATTTATTTAGTTGACTCTATATGTATTGTTAGGTTTTGTTGGCCCTAGGTATTAAGTTTTGAGCATCTAGAACCTTTCCAGGTGTTATAAGATTATCTATTTAAGAAAGGACCTAACATTATCTAGGACAGCTCTGGATGGTAATTCGTATCTTTGTCTTGTAGATTAATGTTTAGTGAAGGCATCCATATGGGTTAGCATATTATACTTGTGAATTTTGTAGTCTTGCATTTGTGGTGATAATAAGAAGTCCATATTTTGTTCTCACATTTGTTTTTTGTTTCATTTTTTTTTTAATGTATTTATGGTATTGAGGGGAGTACCCTTCATCACCACATCTAATAGTAGGATCAAATTACTAACACAAAGTTCACCTTGAAGACTTTTTGGTAGATGCAATAGATGAGAATGGGATTAGAAAGAATATGCATTCAAGATTAGCATTGAATATTATCAGAGCATGCAATATATTCAGGGTTCCTAATCAAATGGAGGAGAATCCAAAGTTGATGCAAAAGGGGTTCAATCTAGAAATGATAGCTCAGCCATATAGTATGAAAAAGAAAGAGGTTACAAATATAGAGGCTCTTTCAAAGCAAGTCTTGGATTTTATAAAGTGGTGTATTGAGTGTAAGCTTAAAATGTTAGTTGCACCTCCTAATGGATTCACATATAGGTTTCTTGGTTAGCAACCACTTAGGGATGAAAGATTGGGATAAATATATGAAGGGACTATTGAGGAAGAGAAACTCCAATAGAGGATTTAGGAAACAAGAAAGGGAAAGAGGTATCTCAATAGAAGTATTCTAGGATTGTGGAAGTCACCCAAGAGCCTCAAAATAAGAAGCAGAAGCATGGAAATGCTCCCTCTTCTCCATGTCACACTCCAAGTGTTGAAGAGATAGAAACATTTGAAAGGAATGAGGTAGAGACATGCATAAGGAGATTTGAGCAAAAAAAATTCTGTAGGCTAGTACATGATAGATTAAGTATAAATGCATATGAAAAATCTATGCAAGAATAAGGGAGAGATCAAGATATTGCTATAGAGAAAAGTCTCACTACAATCTTAGGGAGAGAAATGATGAATGATGGGGATGGTCCACTAGAGTAATAGGCTCTAGTAGTAGTAATACATCTTCCGAATGTTGAAGCCATAGTTGCTGAAGTAATGGTGGATATTTTAGGGGGTGAAGAGGAGATTGACATTTAGCTAGTCCAAAGGAATGAGCAATTGATGATTCTAGAGGACCAAAGTATACCATTTCTAGAATGGTTGAGGCAAAAATTTCAATTGAGTCAACAAAAGGAGGTTGATTTGGTAGTTGAATTACAAGAAATTTTTGACTGAGTAAACCAATTAAAAGACAAAGGGAAAGAAAGAAGATATAATAAATATATCAAAGGAGAATTATGGTCTACAATATTGCAAATTATGACCCTCATGATTGACAAAAGAAAAAATCAGATTGCTCCAGATGAATACCATATTATGGAAATAAATCTTGGTTAGGCCTCCTGAGAGAAAATATTAGAGTATTTTGATGACTTTACATGGGCTTTTAAAGATAGGCTGAAGAAGGTGGAGGAAGGGTATGAGAAATAGAAAAGGCTAAAGAAGGTGGAAGAAGAGTATGAGAAATAGAAAAGAGAAATTGACTTACCTCATCTAGTAAGAGAGGAAGGTCCATCATTTTTCCCTCCAATAGGTGTTTCCATTAAGGTGGTAGGTAACATTGACAAGATAAAGTGGAATACTCAAGGTGAAAAGGTTTGGGTTGAAGGAATTCAGGAAGAAGCATTCAAATAAGCAAAAGAATTAGTGGAAGTGCATAGTAGGTGATCCAACACCCCAACCTTGCTTCCATACCCCAAGCTCTCAAAGGGCTACCTTAGGTCAACCATTAGACCCACTAGGGCTTATTTACACCCTATGCTTACTAGGACCTTGCTCGAGAGATCATAATCCTTTAGTTGGGGGCGCACCAAAAAAGTAACATCAAATTTCTTCCTAGTTGGCTCCAGTCCACTACTAACCCTCAAGTCCATCTATAGCCCCAAGGGTGCTAGTTCATCATCCAAGGTTTGTTTAGACTCCTTCTAACATCCATGATCCTAAAAAAAGCTGATTTCATAGGTGCATTCAATCTACTAGGGAAAATACACCAAATTGCTCCAACAAGGCTACTAGGAATTAGCTCTTCTAAATAGCTGGAAATAGGATTTCTTGAAAAAATTCTTAACAAACCTACAAAAAAATTACATTTATGGATACCCTTTTTAGAGTACTTCAAGATTCTATGATTTTTCAACCCCCAAACTATCCGTACAACCAAAGTACCATTTTAGGCCAAGAATAAGGATTTCAAGTGCTTTATCGCTGTTGTGATGGAAAACCACCTTGAAAAATGTTCCAAGACTTTTCCTTTGGACTGAAGCAAGGTTAAACCTTCTCCTTACTCGCTGTGAAGCCAGATTGAGGTGTTTGTATGTTCAATCCTCTCCATAGCTCAATTTTCCAACTGTGATTCCTAGCCAAGTTGCATTTGACTTGCCTAGGGCATCACTTTAAAAATGCTTTCCATGCTTCCCATGGGCTCTCCTTTGCTGTAAATAATTTTCAAGGAGTCTACTTCAAAATCCCAAGAGGCTGTACATTTTATATGGTGGGAAGAGGCCCTAAGACTCCATTTTTTATTTGCTGCCTAGTTCAGAACAGCAACCTGCTAACTTACAAAATAATTTATTCAACAACACACAACTCTCTATAACAACAAAAAAACTAAAAAAAGAATTGAAAGAAAACTAATAATAACACTTCAAACTCAGAAAAACTTAAGTATGATTTGTACAAAGCATGAAAAACACTCAAAGCAAGAAACTGATTTAACGTAGTAAAAATGCTGATTACAATTCTTAAACTCTCACTTCTCCTTCCTCCAACCTCTTGAAAAGGTTGAGTTTGACCTAATATAGGCTTGGCATGGATGTTTCTAACTAATTTAAGTGGTTGAAGGTCTCCCACAAAGAAGTTTCTCTTTTTGCATAAAAGTTACAAAAGTTGTCAATGACAACTTTGCAAAAAAAGAGAGCAATTTTTGCAATTTTGCAAATTATCTATCCAAACTTGCTCTAATTGCTACCAAAATTTTCAAAAGGTTTAAGATGGATAAAAAACACCTAATAAGGACACTAAAACACTTTCTTTCCATATTGGGCCCTCAAAAACCAAAAAAATCTCTATTGAGCCAAATGAGCAATTTTTAGCAACTAAGAGCAATATTGCATTATGGGGCTCTTCTAACCTATCTAACCTCACCTTAGGACCTAGTTGATCATATTATTAGACTAGTGATGTGGCTAGCATCACTACAAGCCAAAAATAAGAAAATACCTAGGTTTCACGCTTAGCCTACCTAGGTGCTCTTACATCATACTCCCCCCCAAGGGAAACTCAAGTAACTCCATCTTGAAGAAGGTCCAAAAGAATTCCCAGCTTCTTGAACTTAGTCTCAGCCACCCAAGTAGCCTCTGAATCAGGTTTTCCCTTCCATTTGATAAGATGCTCAAAGTACACCTTGTGTTGTGTTGCCTTTGTGGGTCTTATTTCTAATAGCTTCTCTGCTTCCAGTTTGATGACCTAAGGTGTTGCAATAGGGTCCTCATCTTCATGAATATCTATAGTAGTTGGAGACACAACACCCTTGAAAGCTACCAAATCCTAAACATTAAATATTGGTGATATGCCTAGATCATGAGGTAAATCCACCTTGTAAGAATTTGCTCCATACCTTGCCAAAATCTTGCATGGTCCTATCCTCTTCATTTGCAACTTGGTGGGAAAACCTTTTTGGAGTCTTGCTTTGTTCAAATGTACCATGAAATAGTCACCAACAGAAAATTCTATATCCTTTCTCTTTTCATCCAATCTAGCCTTGAGTTTTTGAGTGTTAATTGGATAGTTTGCTTGACTTGGTCTTGAATTTCCTTCATAGTTTGAACAAATTATTCAGCTTTTCAAATCCTCTTATCCAAGTCTCCAACATTCCTCAAATCACACACACCTCTAGGATGCATTCCATAAACTATTTCAAAAGGGCTTTTGCCTGTTGTTCTATTTTTGCTATCATTGTATGCATATTCAGATTGTCAAATCATCATATTCCAAGACTGACCATACTCCATTGTAAGGAACCTCAAGAGGTTGATTAGGGTCCTTAATAGGTTTTTGGGATCCATCTTAATACTTTTGAAAAGTTTGGTAGCAAGTAGAGCAAGTTTGGATAGATAATTTACAAAATTGCAAAAATTGCTCATTTTTTTTGCAAAGTTGTCATTGACAACTTTTGTAACTTTTATGAAAAAAGAGAAAATTTTTTGTGGGAGACCTTCAACCACTTAGAGTAGTTATAAACATCCATTCCAATCCTATATTAGGTCAAACTCAACCTTTTCAAGAGGTTGGAGGAAGGAGAAGTGAGAGTCTAAGAATTGTAATCAGCATTTTTACTATGTTACAATAGTTTCTTGCTTTGAGTGTTTTTCATGCTTTGTAAAAATCAGACTTAGGTTTTTCTGAGTTTGAAGTGTTAGTATTAGTTTTCCCTCAATTATTCTTTTAGTTTTTGTGTTGTTACAGAGAGTTGTGTGTGGTTGAATAAATTATTTTGTAAGTTAGCAGGTTGCTGTGCTGAACTAGGCAGCGAATAAAAATGGAGTCTTAAGGCCTTTTCCCACCATATAAAAGGTATGGCCTCTTGGGATTTGGAACTAGACTCCTTTTAAATTATGTATAGAAAATAAAATCCCATGGGAAGCATGGAAAGCATTTTTAAAGTGATGCCCTAGGCAAGCTAAATGCAACTTGGCTAAGAATCACAGTTGGAAAATGAGCTATGGAGGGGATTGAACATGCAAACACCTTAATTTAGCTGCACAATGAGTAAGGAGAAGGCTTAAGCTTTCTTCAGTCCAAAGGAGAGGTCTTCAAACATTTTCCAAGGTGTTTTTCCATCACAACAGCGATAAAGCACTTGAAATCCTCATTCTTGGCCTAAAATGGTACTTTGGTTGTACGAATAGTTTGGGGGTCGAAAAATCACAAAATCGTGAAGTACTCTAAAAAGGGTATCCATAAATGTAATTTTTTTGTAGGGTTGTTAAGAAGTTTTTCAAGAAATCTTCTTTCTAGCTATTTAGGAGGGCTAATTCCTAGTAGCCTTTTTGGAGCAATTTGGTGTATTTTCCCTAGTAGATTGAATGCACCTAGGAAATCAGCAATTTTTAGGGTCATGAATGTTAGAAGTAGTCTAAACAAACCCTCGATGAAGAACTAGCACCCTTCGGGCTATAGATGGACTTGAGGGTTAGTAGTGGACTAGAGCCGGCTAGGAAGAAATTTAATGTTACTTTGTTGGTGTGCCCCCAACTGAAAGATTAAGATCTCTTGAGCAAGGTCCTAGTAAGCATGGGATGTAAAGAAGCCCTAGTGGGTCTAGTGATTGACCTAAGGTAGCCCTTTGAGAGCTTGGGGTTTGGAAGCAAGGCTGGGGTTTTACATTAGTAGGGTATTCGCTATACTATAAAAGATCTAGTGCATGGGGGAATCATAAGTAAATAACATATTTACCAAGATGAGATGATTTCCATCATTCAAAATCTAATGGAGTCCGTAAAGAAAGAACTGATCGATGGTTAAGTTATGAAAGAGGGGGATATCTACAATCTTCTTTGATGGTATAGTGAAGTGATCATAGCTAAGGAAATTTTTGAGAGCTTCACCAAGGATTCCACTCAATCAAAGAAGATTGTTGACAACATTAAGTAGGTGATATCTAGTGTAGTTGCATCCTTGTTATTGCAGAGATTAGTGGAAGAAGAAATGACAACTAATAATCTGAAAGTCAAGTTAGAGGAATTATTTTGACTAAATGTCTATGAAAGAGATGGTTTTAAGAACTTCTCCATCTTCTTGAATACTATGCACACTACTCAAGACTTTCGAGTAGATTGGGATTAAAGCTTGGGAAAAGCACAAAGAGAAATCGTAGTTCTAGAATTCAAGAAAGAATCTACACCAAGCATCAGTATAGAGGAATTGGAAATAATGTTGGATAGATTTCATGTAGTCAAGTGGTGGAATCAAGGATATATACATTTAATGCATAGTGGGTGTCCTTAGTGGTTATTTATTACACCCCACTCCCTTCCTAAACCATAGTGCATAGTAGGCATTTATTACCCACTAGAGTAATAAATTCCTTGTTTCATTAATGTAAATTCCTTTTATTCACCCTAACCATAATTAGGGCTAATGTGGCATGATCTTGGCCATCAGTTATTTTAATTGTTTAGGTTGTTTAGTGTAATCGAGGACCTATATAAGGACCTCATTTCTCATCTGTAAGGGGGGATTTTTATGAGATTGTTGCTATGAGCTACTAAGATAATAAAAATTTTCATTGAAGCTTGGTGAATACTCGATGTGTCTTAGTGCTTGCTTGTTCTCTTAAATTCCTTTAATTAGATTATGTTTAGCCTAGTTAATGTGTGGTGAATAAAATGAAGAATATGATGGTGTATTGATGAATTAATTTGTTTCATACCTTTTACATTTTAGTTATTCTAACTCATTGTGAAAATTTAACCTAAACCCCTTTCATGCATATGTTTAACTTATATCATTCATATACATTGTTCTTTATGATGGTGTATGTAGTGTGAAAATCTTTAGCATGGCCCTTGAAGATTGTGCTAGTTCTCACATAGTTGTAGTATAACTTGGTGAAGCAGAGCTTGATAAATTAAGGAATTTTTCCACCAAAGTACTATTTATTGGCATTTCTACCCTTAGGATTAGAATAGAATTCTTGAACCCTATCCTATTTAATTTTTTCATGTTTTGTGAAAACTCCAAAAAAGTACTTCATTGAAAAACCTTAAGATAGCTCTCTCATCTAGTATGGCATGAAATGAATCTAAATAAACATGTAAGGCCCCTTATTATCATCAACAAATAACATCAACCATCAATCTTTTCTAGGGTCAAGACTTGGCATTAAAGGAACTTTGAAGTCATTGTTTGATCTTCTAGCAATTTTAGCATACATGAGACTTTATTCAAGTGAGGATAACATATATTGACATTTTTTTTCTACTATTTCATGGGTCATAAACACACATCAATAGGGGACAAACCATAAAGAGAGTCACCAAGGGAAAAATCTCAACCATGAAGAGTGAGAGATTTAGGTAGAGGAAGAAAGAGGGAGGGGGCAGAAAAGGAAAGTGAGCAAAAGAAACATGAGGGGCAAGGGGGTATATAAGACCTAAGAGATGGAAGTATAGAAAAGAGAGAGATCCATCCCCATCTCTAGAGCATCTAGTGGGGTAAGAAACTAAAAATTTGTACCAACAACATCTTTCCCATCCATAACTGCTTAGGAGGAGACAAATTGGAAAGGCAAAATTTTGGGCACTCAGAGCATAGGTGACCCATAGAAGATCAAAACTAATAAAATCAGTAGAATTTTTATACTCCATAAGTTGGGTAATAGAGCCTAACTAAATTTTAGAACTATAAAGAGAAGGAGTGTCATCTCTTGAGCCATCGAGATGTAGAAACTAGCATTTAAAAAATAGACATGATTATGACTAACAATATCTACTCCTAGGAATTCACTAAATGAATTAGAAATGCCTTCAAGTACCTCTTCATCGCAAAACTCAAGATGTGGTTCCTAAAGATAGAACTGGCTAGAAATTATGCCCGAGAGATGCACAACTAGATTAAATCAAGGTCTCCAAATTTATGAAGCTGAAGAGAAATTTTTCCTAAGAACCAAGGGCTAGATGCTAGGATTCTCAGGAAATCCTCCTTTGGGGAGAAGAAAAATTAAAACTACCCTTTGAAAGATTTAAAATTGCAACACAACCTATTAGATCCAAGTTAGTGTGTAATGTGCACCCATGGTTTGTTTTTGCATTATATTTACCAAACTCTTTTATGCCTATTTCATGGATTTGTTAGTTTCAAGGATATCATTTCATAATTTATACTAGAGATATGTCAATGATGATTTCTTAGTTGACTATAATTCATGTGTTGTTTAATGATTATGGTTACTAGTGTGTTAATGATGTTTTAATGATTCTTAGTTAATAAATGTGATTTCTTTCATAGCAATGGAAAAGGATACTTTAATGATGATTACCTAATATTCATAATGATGCATTATTTTATCTTAGCATTTGATGTTGACTTATAATTATTATGGTACTTACCCCATACTTACATGTGTATGGTGTGTGTTTTTGTTTAATCATTATATTTGTCATTTTTGATGTGGTTTAGGGAGGGAGTTGTAGTCACCTACTAGTCAAGATCTACATGATGTACCACTGCCTACCATAGCTTGTTTAGTTTAGATATATTTATATACATGCATATGCTTGTCTTTTTATGTAAAATGTAGGTACTGGGTATTAAATTCCCTAAATTACTAGGATAAGCATGTCGTATAACAATAACTTGATGGTAAAAATGGGGAGATAATGTTTAGGTCCAATCCTAGCCATAGCCTAATTACTTGTTTTGAGAAGGACATGTATTTGACTTTCCACCCATTTTAAACCCATAATTTTATCTTTGTATGTTGTTTGATTTTGAGTTTTGCTCTATTTTTGTAATGTTGTTTTTATGTTGATTTCTCTAAGTGAATTATTTGCTAAATGATTTATTTATAATATTCCGATTAATCATATAATATTGAGAATTATTTAATATTATTTGATTAAAAAGAAAAAATTAAAGCATGAGAATATTTAGTTGATAAAAAAAAATTGAATATGTGCTTTAATTTAGAAGTCTAAATTTAAAAATTGGTTAAAGAGAAACTAGAATATTATGATATTTAATTAGTTATTAATTAAATACATATTTATTTGAGCTTAAAATATTTAATTTAAAAGTTTAATTTGAGAAGTTGGAAAAAAAGAGAATTAAAATATTAAAGATTTAATATTGCTTTATTATAATTATTTATTTAATAATAATTAAATTAGAATTGCATTTCAACAATGAGCTTTGATTATTATTAATTAAAATAATAAACCATGCTTGAATTAGTGCTTTCTCTAATTAATAAACTGGAGGGAAATAAAAAAATAAAAAATAAAATTTAAAGATAAAGTTGTAGTACTAATTGTGGCATAGTTATATTTATTTAATTTAATGCTGATTATTTATGAGTTTTATTTTAATAATAAACTCTAATTAATGTTATTAATTACACTAATAAATATATTATACAATGCTTTGAAGATTAATTAAAGAGAAAGCTAATTATTTAAATTAAGATATTTTGTAATTAAATATCTAAAGATTTTTGCATGAAAATGTAAAAGGTAATAAAGTAATAAACAATAATTGATCAATGAGTTCCCTCTCGTGATTGCACAACCAGAGCCCTAGTTTAGGGGATAACTCTTTATCAGAGATCTAGAGCTCATTTTGCAATTACACAAGTTTTGGGCAGCAAAATTTAGAATGAGATCAAAAGAATTGTTGAGAGTTTCAGAGGGTTTGAGATTTGCATCCATTCACAAATTATCTCAGATTTTAGTTGTGGTTTTGAGGTTTTGGGAGTGAAAATTCAGAATTAGTTCAAAAGAGTTGCTAAAAGTTTTAGAAGGTTTGGTTTGCATGCATTCAAAGATTGTGTCAGATTTGACCTATGGTTTTGAGGTAGGGTTTGAAAATCCATTTTAGAATTTTATTGAAAGATTTGCCTACTTTGTGTCTTCCTAGGTGTTTACATATTTACTATATTGATTGTTGAATAAAGAATTATGTTACAGATTTTGAAAAAGAAAAACTTATTAATCAAGAAAACTTGACCAAGGAAAATTATAGAAAAACTATAGAAAATTATTATGACCGTATTCTTATAAACCCCCTTTCTATTATAACAAAATTTTGATTATTGAAATTTTGAAAAAAAATAGTAAACTAAATAGTTAGGGTTTTAAATTTAAATTTGTCCTTAGAGCTATGTGATTATTGCAAATTTTCTAAATAGAGATGAATATTCTTCTTACATCTAAAATAATTTAATTTGTAATATTTATTTGGGAAACAAAATATTAATTGAGAGGAAAGCACATTGTAACTAGACATATACATGCATGTGAAACCACATATACTAAAAATAGAAACCAAGTATAGTATAGTTACATGCATGTGAAAACAAATATGCTTAAAATAGAAAGCTAAGTATAGTATGGTTGCATGCATGTAAAGACAAATATGCTAAACAGAGAAAGCTAAGTATAGTATGGTTGCATGCATGTGGAAACAAATATGCTAAAAATAGAAAACTAAGTATAGTATGCTTGCATGATTTGAGAGATCAAAGACATGCAAAAATAGTAATTGCATATTTATTTTTATTTTATAAAAATATAATTTTTTTGATGAATAGTCCCTTCCTTATATTAAAAAAATACAATAAAGTTACATATAAAAATATAATTTATTTTTTTAAAAATATATCTTTAAAAAAATATTTTTGAATAATAATAATAATATTTTTTTTACTTCTAAATGAAATAAATATTATCCATTTAGTTATAAAGTGAATGATAGTATTTGTGATTATTTAAGTTTAATTAAGCTCTTAATTGCATATAAATAATTTTATAATTACTAATATAAGAGGGAAGTTAATAAATATGTATTTATAATTTTATTATATTTTAAGAGAAGTTGTGGTGGAGTTCATTTTACAATCCTTTAGTTAATAACTATTTGACTTTATGAGAAAAATTATAAATAATTCAATTCAATTTATGATTTTATCTCTAGTTAAATTATGAATGAAAGGAAAAGTAAATATTTATATTAGACTTAAATAGAAGTCAAATTAATATTTTAGAAGTTGAAATTGATATTCATATTTAATGTAATAATATATATTTATGTTATTGTCTAAATCATTTGTGATTTAAGATTACTTAAATTAATAGCATGATAATATTGCATGATATTTTATATGCACAATAAGATTGAATATTTAAATACTTATTGTTTTAAGTAAGTATATATTCTTACTTTCTAAACACATCCTTATGACCCAAACTAAACAAGAGAAATTGGTGGAATTAAATCGTGTGGCTGAAAACTATGTGTTTTATAATAATTTATGTATAGTCTTGTGATCTTTATTTTCTTGATAGTTTTTCTTTTGGCCAAACTAGGATGTGAACTAGAGGCATTTTTGAGATTTCTTTTATGATTATTTGACTAGATGTCATGATGAACTTTATGATTTGAATTGAGATTTATATTTTATGAGTTTTATGTTATTAAGAATTTATGAGAACTTGGATTTTGAGAACCAATGCTATTTTTTTGGGGTTCCCTGTTAAGGAACTAAATTCGATCAATATTATTGTTGTGGTATGAGACACTATTATGGTTTTTTTCAATTTTTGGGAAGGTAGTCTAGGTGCATGCCTATCAGAGTGGCTTGAAATGGGTGCTAGGGCCCAAAGTGGCTATCAAGGTAACTCATTGTAAGTTGTGTAACAAGTGATAATATAGTAATTAAACTATTATGGCTAGCCCTTTTCCTTAAGATACATTAAAAAGATAAATTAGAGATTTTTTCTTGTCTATGCCTTGAGTGCTTGTATAGACTAAGGATGAGATGGAGATGATATTTTGAGAGGTATGACTAGTTTCCTCTGTTGGTGTTTTAAAAAGTACTAAAACTACTAAGTGACAAAAAGCTTAATACCAGAATGACAGTACATACACAATCTAAAGACTAGCCTATTCTTATCACCAATTGCATATGTAAGGTATTTGGACCCAACTTCAACAAAACCACAAATGGTTTTCTACTCTTTTGGCTCTGCAAAACCAGGGTGGGTATATCCAGGGATGGTTCAAATATGAAACAACTATATGAGTATTATTCTTAGTTTCATTCTGATTCTCATTTCAAAATCCTCAAATATATATAATTCTTACTAATCTTGCCAAACACATCCCATAAATAGATATGGCCAGGAAGTCTTCTATAGATCTAGAGACGTTTTCAACAACAATGGCTAACTAAAGCTAAAAAGATTTCATGCAGACAAGTGCTGGCCAACTTTGAAGATCTACAGGAAATAAAAGTAAAATTTGATTTGATGATGTATTTGAACAACCATTTGTAAGATACTTCTCTTCCAGCTGAAATAACTTGATCAATGCCTAATCCATTGGGGTTTCAGAGTATATAGCAAAATTTAAGATCTAATTTGTTACCTTACAACAAATTGTATCAGCAGTTCTTTTCAGAATTTATCATTCAAAATCCTTTTCAATACTTAAGAAATCGTATCACATTCATCAAAGCTTTTACTTAATCCATTGAATTAACAACAATGATAGATGGATATACAACCTAACTAGATTGCCTTCAATTGCACAGGCTTTTACTCATACAACATCAAGATAGCTAAGTATTGAGCAGGAGAAAAAATTTAGAAAGAATTAATATGGGGACAGTTCATAGTTTGTATTCATTTCCTTTGAAAATGGTACATCTTTTACAATATACTTAGAATAGCCTTCAGAAATAAACACAATTCATTCTATCTTCATGTATTCTCAGAAAAAACTTGACAGAGAAACACATTACAAACTTGTCTTCAAAATTTGGACCAAAAACTAGACTAAGCACAATACTTGGAAGAAAAGAATTCGGACCCTTCTTTAGCCTTGGGATCTCACTTAAATAGTGTGAGATGCAACAAGCTTCAGGCTAAACAAATGACACGTCTCCTTCTAAAGACAGGAACAAAATAACAGAAAGGTTAATTACAACAAACAATTCTTGGTGGGTCCCTTTCTGTTATGCTTCTTATTTGTTGAGATACAAATAAAAACAATCTGATCTTACAATCAATCTTCATCCTCGGAGTAAGTAGCCATGAGGTTTGAAAGTGATGTGTTGTCTCCATTTATCTGTAAATTTACTTCAGCCTGGGGAGTTTCTGTGTCCTCAGTATTAACTTCGGGGGTGATTGCTACTTTTTCACCTTCTTCCTCATCATCTTTTGAGATTTGTTCTAGAAACTGACTTTTCCATTTATTAAAAACATCATCCTCTGGCCAATCAAAACTTAGAGCTTCTCTTTGTATCTTTATTAAAGAATTTGCACTTTCTTCTAAATCATCAAATTCTTTCTTCATAGCAGTATAAAACAACTGTATTTTTTCTAGCTCTTCACTTGTATTTGCCCAGAACCAGTGGCTAGCCTCACTCATAATCTTTATTATTCTTTCTTTGAATAACTCATCTATCTCCCTATTCCATTTTTCCTTTACCTTTAATGTATCAACAGATTCTAAAGCACAAGAAAATAGGGTGAATTTTTCAGCAATATATTTGAAAAAATAGAGTGTTAATCTTCTCTGTAAAGAATCTCTTTTATCACCAAAATTCTCTAGCTTATTTAACAAATCAAAAATCTTCTCAACTTGGTGATAAGGCATTTGGACTGCAGATATACATATGATTGTAATATCATTATTTCTCTCCCTCCATTTCTGCGCCAGGGAAGTTAGTTTGTCCTTTTCTTTATTTAACTCATCCAAAAAGGTTATAATTCTTGTCAACTGATCATAAAAAGTTGACCATTGTATTTTATCCCTCAAATATATTACACCCTGCTTTAACTTTTCTTCATATTGATTTCTCAATTTTATCTGCAACTCATGCAACTTTATTTTTTCTTCTTCAAATTCCTCTGTAGTATAGAATTGTGGCCTTTCAGGGGTGTCAGGTATTTCAATGATAGGGGTTGATCCAACAAATGACTATGGAGGATACATAATTCTAGGCACACTGGATTCTCCCACCTTTCTTTTCCCAAGTATCTTCTCCAATTGAGATACCCTGTTTTCCAGCTCAATTCTCTTTTTTACTTCTTGATTGTAGGCATCCACCACTATTTCATACTTATTCTGCAAATCAGTCATTTCCTTTTCTTCTCTCTCTGCAGTGGCCAAGGAAACTTTAGAATAGTCTACATTCATGTAGGCTGCCTGTACATTTGAAGTATCAGCAACCCTCCTCACAATGATATTCCCTGTTAGTCCTAAATCATCAGGCTGTAATGGAGTAGTCATGGATCCTCTTCTTAATGACCACATAACAAGGGTAGCTTGATCATTACTGAATGTTGTCCCTAAGAATTCCTTTTTATCTGGATCCTACAATCCTAAATTATTTGATTCAGAATTAAAAATTAATGCATCAGCAATATCCCAATTGGGCAATAATAAAATATTTGCATTCTTCACCATCTGTCTACCCTCGTCAGGGGTTATATTTTGGAATTCCTGTATCATCTGTTCTTTTATTTGATTCTGAATGGAGGCTTCATCCATTTCTGGATGTTCTGCTTTCATATCCCTACACCTTTGTTCAAAAATGTGCATGTTTGCCCTCCATGCAAACTGATGAAAAGCCCTAGATTTAACAAAACTGTTATCAGACAAAAATTGTTGACTGGCCTGCTCCAAAACAGGGTCTAATTCCCTTCCTCTGAAATCTGCTACAGTCAATTCAAAACTTTGCACAGGAGGCTCCTGGGGGTTCCCTTCATCAATTTCTGCTTGAGTGACAAAAACACCTCCTTGCGACCCCATTTGCTTGATTTTCTCATTGGTGAGCTGCTCTTCCTCAATTCTCATTGGAGTTTGGGAAGGTGAGTAACCTTCATCATGGGATTCTTCTTCCCTTATTATTTTCCTTCTTTTGGGAGAAGGTTCAGGGGGTCTTTCTTCAAGGATAGTACTAGTAGATTCAATTACCTATTTTTCTCTGTTTACCATGGGCATCTGCTCCTAAATAATAGTGTATCATGTCCTTTTTTGGACAACCAGTGGACCTACTCCTATGTTACGGGTGAAACCCAGTTTCCTCATAATTTCTCTGGCTTTATCTGGAAACGAATCAATAAAATGTTGTTTCTTTTCATTCATTACCTCCATTATTTCTGAAAATGTACTCATGAGTTTATTTATCCTATCTACATTATTTGCAGCATTATTAAGAGGACTATAATCTTTGTCAAAACAATTAATGAATTCCAAAACTTTTGAATAGACTCTCCATTTTTCTTTCTTTATTTCTTGTTCCTAGATAGAATATTCATTCCTTATTATATCTTCAGGGAAATAAAATTCATGCTGACTTGGACGAAGCTTGATTCTATGTCTAAGAGTAGAATTAAAGAAGTCTTCTGTGTCACAAAAATGAGCATGAGATACTTCCATCTTATACCGATCCAAAAATTTGTAGAGGAAGATCCATCATTCTTTAGTGATTACAAACTGATGAGCTATAGTGCAAGTAGGAAAAATTGATCCTATTCCTCTTTTGTGCAAAAAGGTTTCCTCCACTCCTCCCAACTGCCATAAAAATTCAGCTACCCCTACCTTTAAAGGTACCTGATAGGGTAGTACATGGGGTGTCCCTTTGAAACCATAGACCCTAATGACAGTTGAGACTGGATATGGGATGATATTTCCCCAATTATGTGACACTTTTAAACTGTGGGGTCTGTCCATAGGCCTAACAAGATGCATTAGTGCTTTAGGAATTCTGGGATTATCACTCAATTTGAGGCATCTTAGTTTAGAAGCAAAATGCCTATCAAATCTGACAAAACTAGCATTTTCTACCTCCCAAGTCATGTCTTCACTCCACAATTGAATTGGTAGTGCCTCCCCCTCTTGTTCCCTATTTAAAACCATTTCTTTAGCAAAAAATGTAGCCCCCTTAAAAAGAAACATATGCATCAATAGGGAATACTGACCCCAGACCTTTTCCACCTTGCCCTTTGCAATCCCCACCAATCCATTGTGAATCTCATTAGCCAGGTAAGATGCAAAATCAAAAATTATTTCTACACTAAAAGAAGAGATTTGGGCGATCATATACATGAAGCTCACTGGAATAAAATCTTCTTCGCCCTCTCCGAAGACTCTGCACAGGGTCCTGTATACTTCTACTGCCCTGGCATTAAAGCATGATTTCTTGAAAGGTTCTTTAGAAGATGATGTTATTGCTAGTAGATTTCCAATCTTACCTATGTGGGCTTTCGATGCACCTTGTCTAACTATATCCCTTTTGGACATATATTATTTTTCTAACTCTATCAAATTAATGGGCACATGATACATGGTGAGAGGTCCCAGACCAAAAACCTTCCTAATTTCTTCTGGACTGATGGTAATTAAAACCTCACCATCCATTCTTCTCACTACCTTAGTGGCTGGATCATAGATTTTCACTACAGTTTCAAGCAGGTCATAATCCATAAACACACTGGGAACAACAAGCTTTCCAAGGTCAAAATTCCATATATTGGCATGAGGGGCATATAATTTCCTCTTTGCAAACTATTTTTTGAACAGACTCAAACCAGTTTGAGAAGTCTGAGAATCCTGAACCCAATTACCCTTATCATAAAGTCCATCAGCTACCCTTAGCCTAGGGTTCAATGAGGTTAACCTCTTAACTTGTGATGTCTCTACAGTAGACTCAGGAAGCAACTCAAGCAAATCATCATGCACATTCCTATCCAAATAATTTACTGCACCTGAAAATCCCTTCTTTGGAGGCATCTTGGAATTATTTTTCATAGAACTGGAAATCCTACAAGGATTATGGTAGTATTACTTACTTGAATTTTGTCTTTGTTTTCCTCTGTATTTCCGCAAACTTTCCGCGAACAGACAACTTCAGAATTTCTGCCAGACTTTGGCACAGTTTCCTTCAGTAATTGCTTCTGCAGAAGGATGGCTTCAAATCTTTGCTCCCGTGAGATGAAACTGATGAAAACTCTCTGTATTATACTCTTTTTTTTCTCACGGACGATGCTTTCATGTCTAATTAATACAAAGAGTGGCACTACATTTTGTGTTTAAAACTGTGTCATCGATCTTTAAGGATCCTACGATCATGTGATACGGAAAGAACAACTAGGACTTGCATTTGACATGTAAGTCACTTTACCAAATGAGAAATTACCACGTATATCATTCTTTCCTTGATGGCACTTGTATCTGGACCCATTGACATTTGAGGACACATGTCAGCATGTCGCTACTTCGTTATGCATAAAAAACAAGCATCTTGCCATAGCGAAGTAGCGACAACCGTCGATCTGATTCAGAATCAATCAAATGATATGCCATTAGGTTTGCTCGGAAAGAAGGCGGTGGGCCCTATTCACTATGTCGCTATAATTATCTCCCTTGCAACTTTTCATAGCGAGAAAGTGACAGCCGTTGATCACATACGCAATCAAGGGTGAGGAAACTGCGCAGGGTCTTCTGATTCATACTCGCTATGTTGCATGGCTTAAAGAATATCCAATTTTTCATAGTGAGGTAGCGAGGACTGTTGATTCCGTTCCAAGCTGACGTTCAGGATCTCTTTGCTTATTTGGACAGAAAGACATTAATGAAAACAAAGATCTCTGCATAGCTGGCGCCTGTCAAAACTTTATTGTAGTCCTAAGTATCATTCCACATCACAAAAGGTCGTCGTCGATCTTTCTTTTTTATGAGGCCTCGCTACTTTGCTAACGGTGAAGTATCTAATTTTTTTGATAGTGAGGTAGTGAGATCCAGCGTTTTGAAGAATTCTATACCGGGAAATGCAAGGGGAAGAAGATAATAATTGCTGTTACTTAAACTACTTCTGACAATGACATTTATGACTTGTCATGCCACCTGGTGAAGTCGAGGCACCGAAAAAATGTAACGTCACCACCCCTTCAGACTTTATGGGACCTCGCTACTTCGCTAATGGCGAAGTGTCTGATTTTTTTGATAGCGACGTGGCGAAGCGTCGAAAAAATCATCATTCCGGCTCTATTTTCAGATATTTTACTGGGTCCCTTTTCCTGTTTGGATGGTAGTTGCAACATGTACCTGCACAATAAATCATTCAGAAAACTAATATCCGACCACCGTATCTTCACTTTGCAGTCCCGCCTTGTAAAAAACTCAGCACTCGCTACCTCGCATGGCTTAAAAAGCATGCAATTTTTCATAGCAAGGTAACGATAGCAGTAGATCTGCTTGGATCTGACAGTTAGAACGATTTAGAAAAAGAGAATCTTGGGGAAACAGAAAGTTTAGAATGGACAAAATATTCTTCTCATTTGAAAATTTAAAAGTTTCGCGCCCGACAGTTAATGAACAGATAGAACGTAGGGTTTTCATGAGTTTTTTCTTATGGATAGATTACCTAGAAAACCTATGTTTCAAAATAAATTTTTGACTTTTCTATAATTTAACAAAAACTTCTGTTGCACAAAAAGTCAGACCAACATCCTCATCTTCGGAAGAGGGTATTCTAGTTCCACATAGACGCACTAGGGAGGTGGGTTCTTGAGAGACTACCAGGGTAACCTTAGATTTGGCTCGTATGATAACACTCCATAGTATGTAGCATAAGTCTCCTTCATGGTTTTTTAAAAAATATTTGCCTCTAGTGGTGTACTTGTTGGCAATTACTTTTCATGGTATATTTATTGTGAGTTGTTACTCATTGATTGATTGGATGTAACTTATTGTTGATAGTTAACTTTTATTAAAGAATGATTAGTTATTCATTGATGGTGTTTTTATTGTTGGAGTTAGTGATTGGTAGTTTACTTTTACTGATGATAACTATTATCTGTTTTTCATTGTGCTTGTGACACTTGACATTGATTTCAAGTGGTTTTATATTTTTTGTCATGGATTTATATGTTGACATGGTATGAGATGTTAGTATTGGAATATTTGTCCTTTCAATTTTGGTTATCTCTTCTTCTTGAGGAATTATACTAAAACTGTAGCAGTATAAAAAATATTCCTTACAGTATGGATTGAAATGAGAGATGCACACAAAAAAGATAAAGATATTTTAGTTAACTAAGAAATCTTAACCATGATGTTGAACTCTAGAATTTTTTTTTAGGTAAACACTAAACTTTGTAAGTTTTAAATATGGTTAGGGAATAGGAAAACTTATTATGACATTGCAAGTAAAAATCCTTGAAACATTGAAATTCCACTCCAAATTGAAATATAGAATAACAATGAGAAATAAACTATTGAAATACAAATTCTTGACATAAAAAAATTAGAAAGTATTAAACTAGGCTTATCTCCATAGTTTGGTGTTGTCACAGACAAAGTGCCTACCAGAATTTTGCCAATCCAACAAAAATCAAATCCAAAATTTCGAACAAGAAAGAAAACACCAATCCTCTATCACACAAAACTCCAAACCCTCAATAATAAAGAAATCAAGTGCATGATATTTGAAGAATGTCTATGTGCCAACTACTCAAAAGGGAAAGATATTGGTTCCTAAATTTTTTGGTAGGAAGCCTCTTGAGTTAACAAAGATATAATATTGTAATAAAAAAATAAAAAAAACTCAAGATATAATATTCTTCTTCTAACTTTTACGTTCTAGCTCCAAAATCTTGTAGGCCATTCCAATGGGAATCTTAGAGACCTCCATTTTCCCACTTGATTACTAGAGAGAACATTTCAAAAATTCCATCCTCTATAAAAATAATTCAATAAGCATCATTATCTTGTAGAGAGAATAATAGAATATTAACCCCAAAAAATTGTTTTCTATTCAATAATGAGGAGAAAGGAAATATACTATTTCTATGATTACTTTAAAGATGAGTAAAAACATCAAACTTTATCCATGAAAAAATATTTAAAATTCATGAGATTTTTAAATTTATGGCATGAACATTGAAGACACATTCAAATATAGCTCTAGGTTGATATAGCAAGATTATATTGAGGGTTATTTGCGGGGACCATTATAGTATTATAACTTGTTATACTATATAATTGATGGAACATGAGAAATTGGATGTAACTCATTGGTCCTAGTTTAGATTTTTTATTTTTCTTTGCATCAATATTTAATATCACACTATATAATCAATGTTTAGAATGATCAATAGATCCTAGATTAAAAGGATAGTAAAGCTAGTTGGCTCATCAAGGGAGGGTGGTTAAAAATGTTACAAATTAAATAAGAAGAGACATAAAACAAACTTAAATAAAAAACATATGTAAATAAAATAAAGAATAAATTACGTAGACAATTAAAAAAACTATCACAACAAAGCATATAATAGAGCATAACTACTTCAATTCTAAGTACAAAGATTAATAAGTGAGTATAATGATTTTATTGATCTTATATAAGCCACAATAGTGTATAAATCAATTAAAATGGTACAATAAAGAAAGAAAAAAGAGATAGCCAAAAATAGAATGGAATAATAACAATAAATAACTTAATAAAATAAAAGAACTTCAATACTAAGTAGAAATATTAAGAAGTGTCATGTAGAGACATCGACTTCTCGTTATAATTTTTGAGCTAATTAAAATTTGAATTTAAAATTTTATTTTTTATTACAATATTATATCTTGAGTTTTTTTTTTTTTTTTATTACAATATTATATCTTTGTTAACTCAAGAGGCTTCCTACCAAAAAATTTAGGAACCAATATCTTTCCCTTTTGAGTAGTTGGCACATAGACATTCTTCAAATATCATGCACTTGATTTCTTTATTATTGAGGGTTTGGAGTTTTGTGTGATAGAGGATTGGTGTTTTCTTTCTTGTTAGAAATTTTGGATTTGATTTTTGTTGGATTGGCAAAAGTCTGGTAGGCACTTTGTCTGTAATAACACCAAACTTTGGAGATAAGCCTAGTTTAATACTTTCTAATTTTTTTATGTCAAGAATTTGTATTTCAATAGTTTATTTCTCATTGTTATTCTATATTTCAATTTGGAGTGGAATTTCAATGTTTCAAGGATTTTTACTTGCAATGTCATAATAAGTTTTCCTATTCCCTAACCATATTTAAAACTTGCAGAGTTTAGTGTTTACCTAAAAAAAAATTCTAGAGTTCAACATCATGGTTAAGATTTCTTAGTTAACTAAAATATCTTTATCTTTTTTGTGTGCATCTCTCATTTCAATCCATACTGTAAGGAATATTTTTTATATTGCTACAGTTTTAGTATAATTCCTTACAAATAGAAATATTTTTTAATATTCATAGCCAATTTATATCTCAAAATTGTACAATTCTTATTTTTGTCCTTTCTAAATTCAAATTCAGCATCTATTACAACCCATCTTGTAACTTTCACTTTTGTTGTCTATGTGGTGATTATGTGGCAACCTTGTTGATTCCAACTTGGTCAAACCTTGATTTAGTCTAGATTTAAGTTATAATTAAGTTGACTACTGCTTACGATGTGATTATTAGTGTGATTAAATGAATGATTAATGCATTGGAAGTTTTTCTTATATCTTCTACATTAAATATGATTAGGTTTATAACTTTATTTGATGATGAAGCAATGGATTTCTAGATGATGATCTTATAAGTTATGTTTCATGATTATGATGCATTGTGGATATTGATGCATGAATTACTACATTGTTATTATTATGCTTAAGATGTCGATTGGTTATCTCTTAAATGGATATTGACTCAATTTTTTTTGTGAGTGTTTGAATGGATGTATGATCATCAAGATGAGAGTGTGGTTGAGGTAGAGAGGGTTAGCCTCTAGAGAGGGGATGCATTGAATGGTCTGACACACAAACATACACACACATAGTATTTTTGTTATGATGATTGATTTCCCATTTGTTGAAAGCTTCTTTAAAGTAAGATGAGATGGAGGTAAAATCTAATTTATTTTAAAAAAAAAAAAATTTTGTGTGTGTGTGATGTTCAATAAATGATTATGCAAAATGCAGAACCATATGAAGGTCAAACAAAAGCATATCTTTATTTGATTGTTTTGTTGGTAAATTAAACATGAAGGTATTCTTTTTTTCTTTCCTTTCATTCCTTTATCATTATTCTTTGTATTCATCATTTAATACCTTACCAGAATGAGTCACAACTATGGGTAGTGAGAAGTGGAAGGATGGAATTTAGAAAGATTTGGAGTCAGCTACACAGGGGAGTCGCAGATGATAATTTAATTATCAGTGAGAATGTGAAAGGAAGGGGGAACGGAAGTTAGAAAGGCCATTGAGCGACTGAAAGAGAGAGGAGGAGATTCATAACCTCCGGTGATTGTTAGGAAGAAAGTGGCCACCATAATCAAGAGAGAGGGTTAACGGCTAGAAGGGGCAGAGGTAACCAGTAGTAGTTCAGCAGTGGCCAAAAACTTCCAGGTTCCTCTAAACTGCTTGACTAACTCCATGGTGATAGTTCTTATTTTATGCATTGTGCTAGAATGTGCAAACTTATCTATTTAAATGTAGTGAGCAAATGTGTGCGTTAAATAGCTAACTGTTATGACATCTTTAGATTATTATGGTAGTACGTTAATTCTGATTACAACCATAGGGTGTGCGGTTTGATATGGGGGAGGAGAAGAAGTGAGTATGATCTATTTAGAGTATTGACACCGTTTAAGCCTTATATGAATAGGGGGTTGTGTTAAACTTCGGCCAGTATAGAGGTTTATATATATTTTATTTTCTAGATGGTGAATCGTGGACAATAAGCTGGGTTGAAAGAAAATGTGGCTTCTTGAATTATGGTGCCAGGGACATAACATGGTAAATATTTGATAAACTGTCTCAATCAATCCTAATATTTTCCTCAAAAAATTGAAAGTTTTCTTGCTTGGATTGAAAATGTTTCTTTATAGAATCCTTTGTACATTTTACAATCAAATTGTTGTAGCAAAACTAGTCAGTGTTGGCCAACAGGTTATTCAGGTTGTTTTGAGCGTTCATGGTGGCATTAATGCTGTAAATGTTAGCTCTGTTCTTTGAGCTCATTCTAGTTAAGTACCTTCACTGTTAAAAATCTAACCAATCAGATTTAACCATTCGATGAAACCATTTAATCTTAAGTTCGATATGTTGCTATTTTGAATGTTATCACCTTATTTGAACAGGTTGATGCTTGGATTTCTATATTATCTTACAACTGCCGACACTTAATCTTATCTCTATCCTAAAATTGTTGCTTAAGACAGACACTATACTAGGTGTTGGAATAGTTACCGTGTATTTTTTATGACTAGTGGATTTTACTTTCATTATTTGATCAGAACTTTGTACTTGAAAATACTTAATAATAGGACTTTCTAAAACCTTAAGGATGTTAGGAACTTGCACATTTACTTTTACTTTCTGTATACTAAACTATTGGAATGATGATCCATTCAGTTTAGTAACAAATTCATAATCTTGAGAGGTTCTATTTTATATAAAAGAAATAATAAGATCATGATAGGGACACAACCCAACAACAGAATGGACACAATAGAAAAGGGGAATTATATTAACTGAGAAAATAAGCTAGTACAAACAGTGCAGAGAAAATAAACTTCAAAACATGCCCTACGGGCTTACAATAGCATAACTCTAGAGAATATTTCTCCTTTTAGCACCTCCTCTCAAACTCCACCCCGAACTGCCTTTTACAATGCCCAAAATCTCCTTAAATAGACCCCGGAGGGTTAAGGACTAGGAGTACATTCTAGAAAGTGCTAGTAGGCATCCACCGACAAAATAGAAGGTTCCAGAAGCCGCGTTAGAAGTCGGTGCAAATCTAGAAGAATCCAGAAACGGTAGCCGAACTTCTGGGAGGCATAACTTTTGAACCGTAGCTCTGATTGACGAACCGTTTACATTTTTGAAAAGCTCTCGAAGCGCTCTATAGCCCTATGGACAAGCTTTTCTTGTCCCCCATTTTTTGACCCTTTTCAAGGTCATTTAATGCCCCAAACCTGACTTTGAAGCATTCTTAGGAGGTCTCCAAAACTCGAAAAACTGCAATAACTTTCAAACCGTGGGGCCTTTTGACCTGATTCTTTTTCTGGAATGCTCTAAATCTCAATTACATTCATCTGGCCAAGTCACACCTTCTAGGTCACCAAAATGATAGTCAAATTGCATGCTCCTATTTTTTTGGGATTTTCAAATGCATTGATAGTTGAACTATGAGAGTTGGAACCTTTATTTGAGCCAAATGGGTATCCAAAAATGTAAAGACATAAAATAGAAACTAAGTCTAAGTACATTTTTTTTGGTTGACACAGGATTGCCCTTATACCTCTGGATGCTCCTGCATCAGATCAACTTTAAATAACATTCCTTTTGGCAGCTTAGTTGAGTATTTCTGTGGTGTTTGGGCTGGTGTTGTTTAAATCCTTCATGGTTGTTGGGTGTAATTAGGCATAAGAGAAGGTGGGGATGGATGCAACATTTTTTCGCATATCTTAGTTTGTTAAAATTTTGAAAATAGGTTTCAATTACATTTGTCTATATCTTAGTCATGTTGACAAATTTTAGTGTTTGGCATTTAAAAATGTTGTTATTTGATAGTAGCATATGTGCTTGACTATACTTATTTCTATTTTGCATATGTGTATATATGCTTAGATAAAAGAAATGTACATGTGGGTAGATATGTTATAGTTTTTCTTTCATTGGATATGAGTAGAATGTGTAGTGTTCTTTTCTTTTCTCTACCACAGTTCGTGATTAGGTTTCGAGGCATATGTATGTACATGGTATGTTTCATGGATGCACTGGATCCATTTGATCCATCTTGTTCTAGGAAGCTAGGCTTCTCATGTTAGGATCAAGGCATTCTTCACTGTCAAGGAGTCTCAAGAGAGTAAACACTATGTGGTTGGTGAAATAAAAGTGTTTGGGCCACAGTCCCATTTCAAGTAGTAGAAGGATGATGTTAAATGGCTTTGGTGAGCAGATACACATTTAGAACATTTTTCAAGTTCAGAATCTATCTTATATTCTTGCATCTTCATCTTGATGATGATGTTTGGTATCATTCGATTATTGTTAATTTCTTGATTTACAAATGGTGTACACTTAAAAGTTGCAATGGATTATTTTTAATATTTATGATGTGCAATGTGATGTACTTTTAAAATTGCAAATCATACAAACAACAAACAATTGAAATAGGGTTAGAATTGAAATAGAATTGGGTATCCATGATACCTGAAATTAAATTCTAATATTTTATTTAAATTCTATAATTAATATCCATTGTATCTTAAAATGAATATATTATATTACATACGGATAAATGAAACAAAAATAATATCTAACAAAAAAGTACAGCATAGTATTGATAATAGATTTATCTTGTTTACATTAAAATTATTAAGACTAGTTTATAAAACAAGCTTAGTTATACTATAGCATTTGTTAATAGATTTACCATATTTACATTAAAATTATTAAGATTAGTTTATAAAATAGACTTATAAATTTTGTAAATAGATTTATTAAATCACGTATAATATGCTTTAAGCTAAATGCAAAATATAAACATTTGATTCTAAAATATTTTAAAACCTATTTTAAAAATATATATTATTTTAGTCTCAACTATTTTTATTATAAAAATATTGAACTAAAATATATATATATATATATATATATATATATATATATATATATATATATATATATATATATATATATATATATAATTGATAAACTATAAACTAATACTTTGTTTTAAAAATTGATAAAATTAAAGACAGATTGTAGAAGCTCACAAAATGATTGGAATCACGCAAGAAATATGCTACAATTATATAAAATTTGTAAACATTTTTAAATCTTTCCAATTTTTTAATTATCATTTATCATGTATGCTACAATTATATAAAATTTGTAAACATTTCAAAATCCTTCAATTCTTTAATTATCGAGCTTGCCATGATTATAATTCATTATTTAGATACAGTCTTCTAAATTAATTAAAACTAATTTTTTGGATTCCTTAATTTCATTTATATTTTGATTGCATCTGTTCTCTTAAGTTATTATATATGTCCTTAACTATTATAATTACTCTTTAATTACTATTACTATATTTGATTTTGGTAACTAGTATATAACTAGTGGCATTTCCTGAAAATAATTATTTTTAATATATTAAAGTGGATAATATATGATTTACCAAATCATATTATTCATTCTTAAAGAAACATGGGTTTCAATATATTTTTAAGCTTTTTTAATTATGGAAATACTATTATTTAATGAATTTTTTTTATAAGTATTATTATTTTTTAATATAGAAGTTAAACAATTAAAATAAAAATATTTAAGTTTTTAAATTATTTATCATTCATATTTGTATTTGAACCATTTCAATTTGAACATAGGAAAAAAATGAGATTATTGATTATATTTAAGATTCTATAATTGGGATTATGCTTAGTGTTATGGTTTATATCATTCTTTGTGATATGATCTTGTTTAGATGTATTGGTCTATAGACACAGACGCTATTACAAGGATTTAACATTTGGGTTAGGAAAATGATCATGGTTTATACTATTCTATTGCACTATTTGATAAATTTAACATTAACGTGTAGAATAATAATTATATAAATAAAAATAGAAAACATAATGATGCACTATTTCTTTGAATATTTTTTCAAAACATTCCATCATTTAGAGTTGATCGATAAATTTAACATAGATACATGTACACTATTTCTTTTAGAAATTATTCAAATCTTCACATTTAGTTGTGATCATGTCAAATCAGAGGTTAAACTTTCAAGTAGAGGAGGAAAGAAGACAATACAAAAGAGAATATAGAACAACATATCAAAAAGAATATGAAAGACAAAAATGAAAGCAAATAAATGACAATGAAATAGAGCAACAAAGGAAAAGGCACAGTGAGACATACACGCAAAGATATGCTAGAAGAAGAGAAGAAGTACCAATAGAAGAATTGAATTCTCCCAATACGGAGGATGCAAATGTATTAAGAGATGTTTGCCAACAAACTTTTGAACAAGAATCCCATGTCAAAATAGGAGATGGACAAGAAATGTATCCACAATCAAATGAAAGGCAACAATATCAATGGAATGTGAACATTGAAATTCATTTCAAAATTGAGTAATCAACATTCAGTCAAAACATACCATAAAATACTCGTCATGTGCGTTAACCTCAATGAAATGATGGTAGCCAAAATAAGGTACAAAATATGGAGAAACCTAATGTAATTCTTTAAAATGATTTTAGAAATATTGAAATGATGTTTTGACATAGATTAGACAACTTTGTTTCTCCAGCAATGTGCAATATAAGTGAAGAATGTTATCTTGGAATAAAAGTGTATCAAAATTCACAATGTCATAGATGAAATAGGTGAAAAAAAGGAAGGGGAAATAAGAGATTCTCTATCTCCAATAATATGGATACATGAAAACAATCACAAGAGCTTTCTAACCTATGTCAAGTGGAAGAAAAGTTGATTGCACATATAAGTCCAATTTTGCAAGTCACACATGAAACATGTGGTTAGAATAAATAGAAAGGGCACACAATATCCTTTCTACAAAATATTGAAGTAATCTCTAAAAAAAATTCCACATTCAATTGAAGAATTTCCAATAATTATTATTCTAAGAAAAGATCAGCATGATATAAATCATAACTTTACAGTAAATAGAGAATGTATGTATAGAGAATTGCAATACAAAATAAGGCATGACAATTTATATTTAGATGTTACTATTGATTATAATACACTTGGTGATTTGGGAAGGAATTTTGACTATAATGTATTTGAGAAAATAAAGACAATACACATGGAATTTGATTGAGACTCAAATAAATCATGTGTTTAGGTCCAATTATAGAGATAGATGATAATAATATTGTAAATCACATAACCTCAATGGCTTCCAAACCACCTAATGTCCAGAGAGAAATAGAATTAATCCAAACATGGGCTAATAATCTAAATGTAGATCCCACTAAATTGAACGATTGGCCAATGATAGGTATATCTCCAATCAATGAGTATACAACATCATGTTTTCTTGATATGGATTTCCAACACTCTTTTCATTTGATAGTGTGATTGGTTAGAACCAGAAAAAAAAGAAAAAAAAAGTACATATAATTCATTATAGATCTCACCACTTTGGAAAACACCTAAGGTTTTGATAGTACATGATGAATATGATAATGAGATATCATGCACAAAATTCAATAGCAATATTTGCTAGAATAAACCTTCACAAGTTGCATATTGTCATAAATGAGTTATTTGAACATTTGGAAAAATTTCCAACCTCTCATCTTGCTAATAAATTGATGTAGTTTGGAACAACATTACAAGGTACAAGATCATATTGGACAAAGTGTTGAGCAGATTTATCTAACTTGCTTCATCAAATTGGAACATCTAAAATATTCTTCACATTGAGTGTAGTCAGTTTGCATTGGCTAGATTTACATGCATTAATTCCAAGAGAAAAACCAACCTTAATATAGCTCAATTATGGATCTAAAATAGAATGTTATTTATTATTGTCACATAGTCACCCATTATATACATTTAAGACATTCAATGTTTAGAAAAGAGATACTAGTAAAAAACTTTAATGTTTAAATGTTAAAGACTTTTGGTGTAGATATGAATGGTAGCATAGGGGATCACCACTTATGCATGGTTTCTTATGGTTACATGCATTGCCAAATATGGATACTATAGATTTGTTTGAATGATATTTTCATTCTACAATTCATACATGTAGATATTCATTAACGAAACATATAGGTATAATCAAAATGTACATGCTATATTTATGTTAATTCATATAAGTTTTAAATATAATTAAAAATAAATTAATTTATTCATATTGATCCCTATCTTAATAATACTAGAAAGCTTGATAGAATGGATATTGATCAAGATTATGAAGAAATTTGAACATCGTTCAAAGACATACAATGTGTAAAGAGGGTGCTTGCTTGAGGAAGAAGGGAAGAATGGTTTGCAAAATAATTTCTTTACAAAAATGAAATTTAATATGTATAAATTAAAGATGTTTTTAGAACAAAATTCTTAATTAAACTCATTCATATTAAATTATTGGTACAATGCTCCATGGGCTTTAAATTTGAATGGATCAAAATTATATGTAGATGCTGAAAATTTGTGAAAACAAGATTGGGGTAGAAAGAAATGATGATAGAGTTAATTCCCTGTCATGTCCCCTTTTCAAATAATTAAAAAATAATAATCTTTGCTAAGGCAGGCCAGGCCCAAGAAAGTGAAGTTTCGGAAAAAGGGGGTTAATCTTTGGAAACTGTTGGACTAATAAATGAAAATTATTATTAAAATATGTTTCATTAACCTCTCTTGGATGTGAGTTACATTTATGCCCTCTTTTAAGGGGGTTTGGAGGCATTTTGGGCACATTCCAGAACTTGATTTTCGCTCATTCTTTGTTATTCTTCAAAGGCTGCCAAACCTGTGGAGAAGGAGACCCAAGAACGAGAGTTTGCAGGTTTCTAGGGAGACCCAAGAATGAGAGTTTGTAGGTTTCTAGGAAGGCTAAGGATAGGATTTTGAAGCCATTCCATGTGCATGCTCATACAGAGTTTGCCTTTGTGCTGAACAGTGTAGATTTGTGGGTTTTTGGGTGTGTTTTTTGCATGAGTTTGGTGTTTTCAGTTGAGCATTTCATATCAGTTTTGGTTGCTGCTGTATTTCAGACTTTAAGCTGTTAAAATAGAGCTAAATATATGTATTGGGACGTGATTAAACTTTTGAGATAGTTTATTAGTTTTTTTGTGATATTTTCGAGCATTTTTGTGTTAATTTCGGGAGCCCAATGAGCATAGTTTTTGTCCTACATTTGTGAGCTGTTGTGTAAAGGCTATATAGATCTGGAAATGTAATTTTGTAGGCTTTTATGCTGCTGAAATTTCTGTAAAAATGTCCATTTTCAGATTTATTAATAATAGGTGAAGCTGTGAAGCTTTTGGCACCATTTCTGGCATACCCGATTTGGGGTTTCTTGAGAAATTTTGAGGATCTTTGTGATATTAGTTGTTTGATCTTAAAGTTCTGATTAAAGGTTGGAAATATCATACAAAATCAGAAAAGGGACATTTCAGTGGTATCAGAGCCATGATCTTGCCAGCCTGAGGGTTTGTAGAAGTTTGCATGTCAATTTTGACAACTACCCAGATCTTGCATTTTAGTTTTGAGAACTACCCAAATCTTGCATGTCATAATTTATGGTTGCATGTTGCTTCTAATTAGATGCATGTCAAAATTTATGGTTGCATGCTACTTCTAATCATTTTCATGTTAGTTCTTGGTGAATTTGGTGGTTGTAGAAGTTTGCATGTCAGTTTTGACAACTACCCAGATCTTGCATGTCAGTTTGATAACTACCAAAATCTTGCATGTCAAAATTTATGGTTGAATTCTACTTCTAATCATATGCATGTTAGTTCTTGGTGAATTTGGTGGTTGCATGTTGCTTCTAATCAGCTGCATGTCAAAATTTATGGTTGCATGCAACTAAGTGAAAGAGAAAAAGATATTTGCAGCAAGAAAAGAATAAAGAAATTTTGATCAAACCTCCAATTGAAAGTAAAAGTAGAAAATCCAAGGAAGGGAAAAGTATGGCTGATCCAGATGAGATGGCAAAGAAATTCTTCGAAGACATCCAAAATACTCAGAAGCAAACAGTGGATAGTTTGGCAGAAACTAGAGAGGCTTTGCGAATATTGACAAAAAAACTACAAGGAGTTGCATCTATTAATGAGAAAGGGAGCACTTCAGAGGAGCCAAGAAATCTGAAATCCACACCATCTAAATCAACCAAAACTATTTTCTTGCCTGTAGATGAGCCACCAGTACCAAATCCAGCCATTAATCCTATGGAAGAGGTTATAGGTAACTTGATTACATTAAGAGCTACTTATAATGGCTTAGATGATGACTTTCATAGTTCAGTTCCTTTTAGAGAGTATGTGGATATGATGAACACTTTGATGCCCAAGAAAGAGTACAGAAGGGAGCATGACATAAGTGGAAGAGAGCTTAAAAATAAAATAAGCAAGTTTATAGCACCTACTTTTGATGGAACAAATAAAATTTCAGCTAGAGCATGGCTACAAAAATTACAGACCTTCTTCACACTTAACCCCATGAAGGAGAGTGATGTTGTTCAAATTGCAAGTCTACACTTGGAAGATGCAGCCTATGATTGGTGGTATCATGGAATGACTACTCAAGGTCATGATCAGGTAACTACATTTGATGATTTTAGTCAAAGAGTGATAAATAGATTTGACCTCAAGGATGATGATTATGAGGATGTTGTTGTGCATGATGGTGAGATACCTGGTGTAGATGAGAAGACATTGAGCATTCATGACTTTTCTAAGAGAGAGTACCAGGCACAGTTAGATGCTTCATCACATGAGGTTGAGGCTAGTAGTACTTCACATGATTTATCCCTCCAGCTGAAGGTGAGTGAAGACAATATTGTCACTACATTATCTCATCATGATAGGTATGTGGAGTTAGTTGGTATTGGTCATATTACTCAAGTCAGGATTTTGCTTGAGTTACCAGCTAATTCTAGTTTACAGATATGGACTCGAGATTGTTATATTGGCATTTGGGGTTCAGTTGACTGTAAATCATTAACACTTTTTGGTAGTAGTGATTGTTTGGGTGCTACCATGGATTTGATTAGCAAATTGCATGGTGTTGTCTTTTCTTGTGCCAGGAGCTTATCCGATGTTGGTATTAGTTTTTATACACCGGTGTTGGGCTTTGTTCATATATCCAGTTGACCATACTTGCTGGAATGTGTTGATGATATTTCATATTTGGCAGTGTGTACAGATGAGTCCCAGGATCATATTGGCATTGATGACATCCAGGAGGATGCAGTGGGCAGTTTTGAAGACTTAGTTTCCTTGGGTATAGAGGAGTTGGACAGCAATGCTAATGTTTTTGATACTCTGTATGTTGATATGAGCTTTAGATTTGATTCACAAGATATGGATGGTAATACTCTAGAGACTAGTAACTTTGAGGATACTTCTTTAGACAGTGCATCAAAGGAGATTTGTAGGAGACAGTCAAGCCAGTGCCATCATGTGTCTAATCAGTTGAGAGTTAGTGACCGAGACATTGCTATCACTTGCCAACATTTTGATGCTGCTCGTCAGTTGTTAGCAGTTTATGGATGGGGTTCTCATACTAGTGATGAGCAGGAAGGCAGATATCTTTGACAGAGATCCACTCTTTATGGGAGGCTATTCAAATTTTGAGACAAAATTATATGCAGTTGGTAGCCGATAGAGATTATCTTATGGAGTGGGGTAGTACAGCATATGATGCATTGTTGGCCAAGGAAGATGAGGTGAGTGAGCTTACTGAGCAGCTTGAGGTGACTTCTGAGATTCTTGAGAGCACACGGTTGGCTTTCAAGGAGTCACAGTTTCATTTGGCTAAGGTGACCATGGAGTTAGAGTGACTATAGTCTTTACCTGATTCTATACAGTCACAAGCTGTGGTGTTTGGTGATCCGAGGATGACCATGGCCGAGATTGTCAGAGATAGTGGAGATGGGGATGCATCCATCCTTGATACTAACATTGGGATATCAGGTTCATTCCCACTAGAGTCAGGTTCAGTGGAGTTGGGTGTTGTAGCAGATTGTTGTATGCCTGACATGGTGGTGGCCTCTAGTACTGATGGCACAGAGACTAGAGATATATCAAAGATCGTGTGTGATGTTGGTGAGTCGACAGTTGGCATGGTTCCTGCTAGTAATACTACTCTCTTGGTGATATCTTTGGAGGTAGTAGTCAGTTGCAACATGGTTAATGATCAATTGCAATTAGTTTCATCTGGATTACAGTCTGAGCCACTGACTGAGATTGGCGCATTCTATCAGCATTACACTATGAGGTACGCTCATCAATTTACCTTTGATGACCATGTTGATGAGATTATGATACAGAGATGTACTTTGGTTCCTAGTGCTTATCATCAGTCATGGAATAGTTTGATGCCTCGGGATGAGAGTTTTGATGGGCACGACATGGCGATAGGTCCTGCAGTTGATAGCTTGATAATACATGACTTAGAGTAGGAGTTTTGGAGTGATGCTTCAGCAGGTGTTGTTATTGATTCTACTCCTTTGGCTATGACATCTCCTGACTTAGCTAGTGATCAGTCACAGTGGGTTATATCACTTGTTCATGGTGATCTGTTGAATGAGGTTGGTTTTTTTAATCAACATTATATTGTAGGGTATGTACATCAGTTAGTAATTGATCCTTGTGTTGAGGAGTTGATGGCGGGAAAATTTGGTTTGGGTTCCATTTCTTGTTGTTTATCTTGTGATGGCTTTTCACCATCAGGGGTGCATGGGAGTTATGGTTATGAGATAGTGGCTGATGATCTACAGAGTTGTGTTGACTACAGGAGTTGTACAGTGTGTGGATTCTCCATACTTGGTATAGTTTCATTTGAGAGCAGTCACCATTGTTGCAGAGTTGGATTGTACATTCCGTATAGGCCAGTGGAATGCGTTGATCGTATTTACTATGTTGGTAGTCCACTTTACTTGGGTTTTGATGTTCTAAGAGTTTGTGTCTCATGGGTTTCTAACTATGGAAGTTGTGATTTTGGAGTTTGGTTGAGCTATAATTGTCAGTTTGATTATGGATTCCTGTTGGTCATATTGCAGAGGATATTGCAGGAGCCTGTGTTAATTGGTAGTAGTATAGTTCATGACTACATTTGGGATCCAGGTGGATTGATTGGTTTATTGTTCAGCCATTGCTTGAGGACAAGCAATGTTTGGGAGGGGAGGACTTGTCATGTCCCCTTTTCAAATAATTAAAAAATAATAATCTTTGCTAAGGCAGGCCAGGCCCAAGAAAGTGAAGTTTTGGAAAAAGGGGGTTAATCTTTGGAAACCGATGGACTAATAAATGAAAATTATTATTAAAATATGTTTCATTAACCTCTCTTGGACGTGAGTTACATTTATGCCCTCTTTTAAGGGGGTTTGGAGGCATTTTGGGCACATTCCAGAACTTGATTTTCGCTCATTCTTTGTTATTCTTCAGAGGCTGCCAAACCTGTGGAGAAGGAGACCCAAGAACGAGAGTTTGCAGGTTTCTAGGGAGACCCAAGAACGGGAGTTTGTAGGTTTCCAGGAAGGCTAAGGATGGGAGTTTGAAGCCATTCCATGTGCATTCTCATACAGAGTTTTCCTTTGTGCTGAACAGTGTAGATTTGTGGGTTTTTGGGTGTGTTTTTTGCATGAGTTTGGTGTTTTCAGTTGAGCATTTCATATCAGTTTTGGTTGCTGCTGTATTTCAGACTTTAAGCTATTAAAATAGATCTGAATATATGTATTGGGACGTGATTAAACTTTTGAGATAGTTTATTAGTGTTTTTGTGGTGTTTTCGGGCATTTTTGTGTTAATTTCGGGAGCCCGATGAGCATAGTTTTTGTCCTACATTTGTGAGCTATTGTGTAAAGGCTATATAGATCTGGAAATGTACTTTTTAGGCTTTTATGCTGCTGAAATTTTTGTAAAAATGTCCATTTTCAGATTTATTAATAATAGGTGAAGCTGTGAAGCTTTTGGCACCATTTCTGGCATACTCGATTTGGGGTTTCTTGAGAAATTTTGAGGATCTTTCTGATATTAGTTGTTTGATCTTAAAGATCGGATTAAAGGTTGGAAATATCATACAAAATCAGAAAAGGGACATTTCATTCCCACAAATGATATATACTTCAATTATAGAGAGATAATGTAGATTGGCAACTTGTTTATCAAAGTATGTAGTGATAAATTATATTGCAAAATAGGTTGCAAAAGCCAAGCAGAGCTCAAAAATCTATCTTGAAATGATCACGTGTCTTGTAAATATAGAGAAACCTGATGATTTATTAGTGAAGACATATAGAAATTTTATGACTAAAACTATTATAGAAAGATATATTAGAGCTCAAGAAAATACCACATACTATTAGAGATTACATTAGTTGAGAATTGTATAAAAAAATGTAATTTGAATATTGAACATATGGAATTTTGAAACCTATAGTTGTACATGATGACAATAGAAATGAAGAAAAAGAAAAGTCAATAATCAATGGATATAGAAAAGGTCCATTATCTACGGAATATATCCAACTCATACATGTAGTTGTTGACAAATGGCTAATGAAGATATGTAATTATTGTCATTTATGGTGACAAATGATGTACATGCTTGCAAAAAACCTCAAAAATAAAGATACTTAGCTTTTGGTACTTAGAAAATTGTCTAAGTATGAAATTGGTTTACAATAGTGTATTATTTTGTTTGTAACTTGTTACTTATGTCATATTATGATTAGTGAAGCTAGATGGAGATAGTATAAATGTTGTTGATGATGTGTATAACGTCACACATCAGTAGAGATTGTACAAAAAAGAGATATTTGCATTTTACCAATGAAAAATAACAATGAAAATAAAGGTAAAAGAATTATTTTGTTTTAAAAGTAATTACTTGACCAATTAGGGCCAAAATCCTAGATGTTTATTCTAAGTTTCAAAAGTATATTATGGTCTTAGTCAACCTAGCAACAATTTGTGAAAAGGCATGGTGTTTATGCAAAGGACATCTTGCAAATTCAAGTGTGCAAGTTGTGAAGAGAACTTTTGTGAAGAGATATATGTAAAGTTTTGAGAAGCAATTTTTGTGATTTGAGATGAAGCTAAAGATCAAAGATTACTCAAGAAGGAAGTTGCAATACCTATATATTAGAGGACTAATTATTTGTTTGGGAAGTGAGCTCTTCTTGTAATTGGAAGTGCATATTTGGGTTGTAGGCTCATCTTGCATCTACTATACTACAACTCCTAATAGGGATTCAAAGTCTCCTAACAGGGACTCTCTATATTGAATTTTCTCATTGACTCCTAATAGGTTCCATCCTCTAATAATGACCATATATATCAGTATATTATGTAGTGGGTATCATTCCTACTAGGGTTTTCCCTTGGCATGTGTTTCCCTAGTTAACAAAATATGGTGTTATGAGTTATCTTTGTGAATGGTTACTATTACTGTTCAACATTACTTGTTTACTTTCTTATGTATGGTTCAAAGTAATAAATAATATTGAATTGGTAACTAAAGTTTGTAAATTACTGATTCACTTCCCTCCCCCCCCCCCCCCCCCACTAGTACTTCCCATTTCTAATAGTAGCTAGATAATGGTTATATAATCCTAGATGAAGAAGGGGAAAAAAATGGGACCCTAAGAAAAAATTAGTTATTGTAAGGGTATTTTAAAGGTTTGTATCCATTCCTTCACATGAATCATAATATTTAAAAAAAAAAAAAATTGTTTCTCTAAATTGTTTCTTTACAAACCATTTTGTAACATAGAGATGGATATTGGAGATACTAGTGACTCTATAAAATCAAATTGTGAGTCAATCAATTAGAAGCCTTGGTATTTTGAGTAGACCATAATTATAGAAAGCCATGAAAATATCAATGGCTTAGAAAGTGAATATATTGAATTATTATATGAAACCTTATAGAGCATTGATGGGAAATAATATCAAGACTTCATCATGGTCATATAATGCAGATTTCAAAGATAGATATGTTGGGAAGAAGGAATATAAATATACAAACATATTTTTCTAATGAATATAAAAGTGATGGACACAAAACTAAAGAAATCAATTTTGTAAATATAGTGTGAGATAATGGATTGCTTAAAACTAATAATATTCCACAAGATGTTAAATTTTCAAGTTTGAGTGACAAACAAATAAAGTCATTAACCATAATTATACCATACTATGAAATGAAAGAGAATGGATTGTAATTATATATAATAATTTAAGGAACAATGGGAATTGGAAAGTCATATCTCATTTGAATGAAATCAAATAAGGTCTTTGTATTTATTTATTATACAATAAATCTCCCCTTCTATTACTTTTACCAACTAGATTTGGAGCATTCAACAATGCACAAGCATCTACAATTCATATAAGTTAAAGATTTTGATAAAAGATTTTAATCAACTTGAAGGTAAAAGAATCACAAGTTTTCAAGAATAAATTTCACGTGCCAAATACATATTGATTGATGAAATGAGATTCATTGGAAAGAAGATGCTTGAGAATGTAGATTCATCAAATTTTCCCACAAAATACAAATACAAATATGATCTTTGGAGGTATATGTATAATTAGAAGGGAATAATAAAATTCTATTTTATGTAAAATGAGATTTATATGGAATACTTTTGTATTTTTTTTAATATAAAATGCTAAAATAAGTGTGTGCATGAGTTTTAGGAATGTCTATCATTTTATTCGGAGATCTAGTTCTGTTGGCTCTTGTTAGAAACAAATCAACATATACAAGAAATAGTGGAGAAAAGGTATAATGAGAAGACTTCAAAATTGTGGTTATGTTAGACAAAGTATTTAGATAGAGTGGTGAAGATATTCAACAAATGAAATTTTGTCAATTATTAAGTACCTTGAGATAGGAATAGCCTAAAATTGATGAATGGAAGTTATCAATATGATGAACAAAAATTGACATCACTACAATAATAAATGATGAATTTGACAAAAAGGTTCATTTCTTCTCCACAAACGATAATGTTCTAAATCATAATAGGGAAAATTCATATTCTCTTAAATTACATGTTGCATGTAGTATTGCAATAAAAGTTGGAACTACCAATTTATCTATGGGAAGTTCACATGATGAGATTGACCTTGAATTATTGATCAATAAGAATGAAAAATTGATGTTAACTTAAAATCTATGGATAAAGTGGGTCCTTTAAATGGTGCTTTAGGATATATTCAAAAGATTTCTACAAACCTGAAAGCATGCCACTTAAGATACCAACATATGTAATGGTCAAGTTTAATATTATTATGGACCTCAATTTCATGATAAAAATCCACAAATAATTCCAATTAGTTCAAGATATATAGGTTATACTATACAAATATCATTGATATTAGATTGGGCATTGACAATACACAAATCACAAAGTTTAATGTTATCAAAAGAAACCATTGATATACAAGCAACAAAAAGAACATGAATGGCATTTTTTGTCATATCTCATGTAAAGTCTTTAGAAGGACTAAGAATAAGCCCAATCTTCACATATGTTCACTATGAAAAACTGACGTAGAGAAAATAACTTGTGAGATAGAAAGATGAAGAAGTTAGATTAAAATCTATAAAACTAAGTTGATGTACTATATTTTCACAAATAGGAAATTCATGTCATAAGTTTTACTTTTTCCACCTTGATACTTTGTAGTGTTTATTTATAATCATTCTTATTTGTAAAGATAGTTTTCATTCTAATTTATTAAATTCAAACATTGAAATTCAATAATAATCATGATATTTATGTTTTGAATATTTATTTTAATTAATTGGCATGGCTGTCATTTTTGTCTAAATTAAATGTTTGAAAAAATGAATGTAACATTGAAGAATGTCATCTAAACTACTCGCATATATCATGCCTTAAGATTGAGAGTTGCTATGGACTACTATTTAATGATGACTATAAAAAATAGATCATATTACTGCACTTCTAAGAGGTTATGTGATACTTTTACCACTTTGATTGCCTTTGGTCTTGACAATACACATATCACAAGGTTTAAAAGTTGCACAAATAATTGTTGACATAGAATTGATAGACATAAAATGATTGACATTTTTTAGTATATCACGAGTAAAATCTTTAGAAGGTCTAAGAATAATTTGACCCTTCATATATGATTGTTAATGTAGACTCCACTAAATATTAAACATAATCCTAAAGTAAACAATATTTAAGGTAAACCCTACCCAAACCAAATTATAGTAGTTCATAGCACAAAACAAAAATTAACCTATGCTATAAAAGAAAATACATCTCAAATTCAAATTGAACTCTTATTCTATTGTTAAGGTAAATTTCAATATTATTGTGAATCTAAATGTATTGTATTTTCACAAATAAAAAACTTCATGTCATGATGTTTAATTTATCCACCTTATTTGATGATAAATGAAACTCATTACTTTGTATTATATATTTACAATCATTCTTATTTGTAAAGATAGTTTGCATTCTAATGAATTAATTTAAAAAAACAAAATATCATCATATTTATGTTTTCAATATTTATTGATGGTAATTGGTATGGTTGTCATTTTTTCTTAAATTAATTTTTTGAAAAATGAAGCAAACTCAGAAGAATGTCATCTGAACTACTTGATATATGCAATGATTAAGATTGATAGTTACTATGGACTACTATTTAATGATGAATATTGAAATTAGATCATACGAGTGCAATACCATGAGGTCATATGCTACTCCCACCATTGAGATTGTCTTGGGTCTTGACAATACACATATTACATGGCTTAACACTTGCAAAAATGGTCGTCAATATAGAACTGATACACATAAAAAGATACATCTCATGTAAAGTCTTTACGACTAATAATAATTTCACCCTTCATATATGATCCTTAATTTAGACTTAACTAGACATTAAACATAATCCTAATGTAAAATATATTTAATGTAAACCCTGCATAAACCAAATTATAGTAGATGATAGCTCTAAACAAGCACTAACCCATATAGTCAGTCAAAATAAATATTCAATTTAAATTTAAATCTCATTACCAAAAAGTGCCACGTAGTGGCATGTACTTGCCGTTAGAATGTATCGTAATAGAAACAATATTCAATATTATAATAATGAATATGTATAGGAAATTGAAGTTCAAAAAGATTAGATATATAGTATAATTATTAATTTTTAATTATGTACTATAGAATATTTTAGTATTGTAATATGTATTATAAAATAATATAATAGAAATTAACTTTATATGTTGAACATTATTGTTACCATGCATTATGCATTATGTATAGTAAAATATTAAAGAAAATGTAATATATAACTTGCTAATTATTATTTTTCATCAACAATTAATAAAAAATAATAATTTAATGGTAATATTTTATGTTTTAAATGATAATTCAAATTATAAATTAGGGGTGCTTGTATTTCAATTTTACTATTATATTTTTTTAAATATCAATATAAAATTTAAAATTTAAAAAAAAAACTATGAAATAAACATTTAAAAAAATTTACATTGTGTTTTCAAGAAGATTTATATACATTAGAACAATAACTAGCTTCACGGTATATTTTCATCTATTAGTTTCTTAATAGTAGTTTGTGAATGTAATAATTATGTATATATCTATATTTATTTGCGAAATTCATGCTGTTAAAAAAGCAATATGGTGGGAGCTCCGAGAAAAGGAGTCTTATAAGAGAAAATGAATTCAACCAATTAGAATGGAGATAAATATTTTTTCATAATATATTATATTGATTAAAAATATGAGAACTTTATAAAAATTGAAAGGAATACATTCAAAACTAATTCACTAATGAGACATAGTGAATGCAATAGTACATTGCCTACGAAAAGTACAATAAGATAAATTTAAAAATTATTGTGAATCTAAATAATTGAATCTTAAATGTGAGAATTAAATCAAAATATAAACTTAAATAATCCCTAACTTGCACCTAATTAATAGTAACTATGAATATAATTGAATAATAGTGCACTATAATTAAGTCAAAAGTACAAACAAAATGAGCCATATCTTGAGAAAAATTAAACCCTAACCTTTAACAAAAGTAAAACTTAAAATTGATACCAAAATAGTTGAATTATAACTTCAAGCCTAATTGAAAAGAAAATGAAATAGCATTCTATACCTAGTACTAAAGTGAATTGAACACACTCTCCAATAGTTTCTATCATCAAGTCCTACATGATATAGGGAAATGCTAATTCCCCAAGGGTGAGATCAATTGCCTCTTAACTTGGATTTGTTTTCAAGCAAAGACCTTGTTAATATACCTACAATATCAAACCAATTGTGTTACGTATGCATGCTAATTAAAACTTTATAATACCACTTTAAGAAACGCAACATTTAATCATATATAAATTAGATCGAATAAGAGCTATAAACACCATTCCAAAATCAAATCATAAATTCAAACTGGATAAATCGTATCCCCACAAAATCAAACCATAACCGTAACACAAATCAAAATAAATTGTACTTGTGGAATTAATTAAATTTCTACTCATTAAAAATATTTGAAGTAAATAATATATTTTATTTCATTGAATGCTATTAACCATAAACATATTTGTCAATCAATTTAAAAAGCTTCTTTTATATATAGAAAGAGATAGAGATAGAGATAGATATAGATATTGGTTTATAAGCATCATAGATATATTATGTTTTGATATTTTTTGCATTTCATGTGTTAAATCATGATTAAAATTTTTCCATTCAAACCATGATTAAATCAAGACACTCTAAATCATAATTCCTATTTAATTCTTATATAAGTAGGATTTCATGTATTTTAAATCATGATAGTTTGACATTTTATTTTATTTTTAATATTATTTTGTGACAATATGAATTAAATTTACAAAAATGACTATATATATATGCTTAAAACTTATAAAATGAATCCAAAATAAATATTGATAATTTATTGTTCAAACTTTGAAAAAGTATTTTAGGTTAATGTAATATAGGAACCATTCATAATTTCATAATGTACATATTTTTGATGTATTTAAATAGCAACCAAAAGAGGGGGGCTGACCCTGTGGTATAGAGGGCTAGAGAGCAACTAATAGTTATCTCTTGAAAACATAAAAGGACATCTTAACATTTAACTCCATAGAATTAACCTTCAAAGCACTAGTATCCACTATACTACCCTTAATATTAATACTATGCCAAAAAATTATCCAAAAAATATTTTTGAATTTTAACATTGATCATGTAAGAAATTATATTGATGATCATATCTGAACAAAAAAAAAAAAATATAGATGAAAGTAAAATAAGAAAATATATAGAAAGTATATGATGATACTATTCAATTTATATGAGAAGATGCTATTGTATATAAATTGATTAAAATAATATAAAATTGAATGATCTAAACACTTTGACAAGTGTCTTATTAGTACTTTTTGGTAGGCTAAGTACTATTGTGTCATTTTTCGGATTACTTACATTAACTTGTTATTAAATGACCTCTATTCTACCAAAAAAAATTCATTTCACATTTTTTTAATAAATCTTATGTTTATGAAGAAATACATGTAATTTTTTTAACTCACTCTCTCTCCATGTATATATACATTCATTCTAGCTTTTATTTGGATGAATGGATTATTAATTTTATAGCCATAACAACATGATTGTACAAAATCAATTATATATAAAATATATTTGAAAAATAATGAATATGATTATTAAAAATGATGAAAGTACAAATTAATATATTTGAGACATTATATATATATATATATATATATATATATATATATATATATATTTATTCATTCTAGCTTTTAATTGGATGAATGGATTATTAATTTTCTAGCCATGACAAAGTACAAAATCAATTATATATAAAATATATTTGAAAAATAATGAATATGATTATTAAAAATTATGAAAGTACATATTAATATATTTGATACATATAATAAATATATAATAAGCTTACAACTAAATTTATATGAAAATTAAAACTAATACTATTAAAGGCAAGTACTAAGCCACTATGTGGCACTTTTTGTACTTGTCATGGGAAATTTACTATTGTATTCACTTCAAATGATAAATCAATTAACTCAATAATATGCACCAATCACAAATAATTATGCTTCAACTCATTTTGTATTTCATTTTTTTCACAAGTAGTGAATTATAATATACATGTTAAGAATTAAATAATATACTATAGTTTTATTTGAATAATAATATACAATTAAAATTTTTGAACTTTTTTTTATTAAAATATATAACTATATTTCATAAAACTATATAATTATGTATATATATCTATTTAACAACTTACATATAATAATTAATTCTATAAATTTATAATATATGATGATAATTAAATAATATATTACTATTTTATTTGAACAATAATATAATATACAAATATTATACATTCTAAACTATTTTCTATACTAAACTTATAGTATACAAAATATTAAAATATGACAATTTAAAATACTTAAAAATATTAATATTTACTATATATGTAGTACTATATTAACACTTTCTACATAGTAAACTATCAAAATTTAAAATACTTTAAAAATATTATAATATACTATATTTCTAGTGGTATAATTATGGCAACTTTATATTTTAAATAACATTATTGATCATATTTGACAATATTCAATATTAAACTAAATTATTTTATTCAAATATATAACTATGAACGATAATTAAAAAATATATTTGAACAATAATATAATATACAGCTATTATACATTCTAAACTATTTCTTATACTAAACTTATAATATACAAATATGACAATTTAAAATACTTTAAAATATGAATATAATAATACTATAATTGTCACAACTTTATATTTTAAAAATAAAATTATTGATTATACTTCAAAATTAAACTAAAATTTCTAATTATTATAATATATAGCTTTTTGTATTAATTTTGTTGTTTTAGTATATTGTTTTTGGGAGGAGTTTCAATCTTCTTTGATGGTTTGTAATTTGATATTATCGTCATTATAATTGAGCTACAATCTTTTGACCAATTACTTTAATTTTTACAAATGTAAAACCAAAATTACACACATTTATTTTTCAAAATAGATAAAAAGAAATTCATTTCAAAGATAAAATAAACTAGAATTCTATTGAACAAATGAAATCTAATCATGTAATTATTTATAAATATACAAAAAATATTTTTAACTATACATTCAAGAAATAAGATATAATTCACTACTATAATTCAAATTATTCAAATTTATTTTTATATTGTATATTTTGTAATGTTTGGTATGTTTTATATGAAGCTTAACCAGCGCCCTAAACAAGTAAGGCCCTCCCAATGTGAGGTCTTGTAATTTTAACTTCTACTACACTTTCAATTTCTAACTCCTTCACACCTCCAAAATTTATGCAAGAAAAAAGAATGCACCTTGAAAACATGAAGTTGTGAGAAATATATTAAAATTTAAAACTGACAACCCTAACTCAAAAAAAAAACTTTGCTTGGCACTTAAATATTTTCTTGACACATGAAGGTGCCGAGTGCCAGTATTACTCGACACTTGCTCGACAATTGAAGGTGCCAAGTGATAGATTGCTCGGCACTTGATGGTGCCAAGTAACATGCAATAGGTGTCGAGTAAGCTCGGCACTCAAAGGAGAAAGCTCAACACCAATGGATGCCGAGTAAGCTCGGCTCACAAAGGAAATGCTCGGCACAAGAAGAGCTCAACACACACAAATGCAATAGGTGCCGAGTGTTTTGTTTCAAATGGAATATTATAAATTTAGAGAAATTCAACGTGAATGCTTTCACCATTAAAACCAGAAACCCAAAGCTTTAACCTTTCAAAAAAACTTGTGAAATGTAATGAATAGAAGAGGAAGATAGATTTAAGTATACCTTCTTGCTTTCCATTCAATCTTTCATTTAAACTATTACAAAATCTGGGAGCATTCGGCTTCAATCAAAAAACCCTAAAGTAACCCTAAACTAGTAAAACTTCAAACAACTTTAATACTTCATAAAACTTTAAACCTGCAACTCTAATGGCTGTATACAAAGGTGCCTAGAGCAATCACTGCTTCAATAGGATGAGTTCAACAATAATAAACTTACAGAGAGAATAGGGGAGACACGTGCAAGTAGAGGCACAAACTTTTTTTCTTCTTCCTTCTTCTGCTCTACAACTACTGATCTGCTGAATATGCTTGAACTCTATTGAAAAAATGTTTTTCATTCTTTTTTTCATATCTGTCCCCCTCAACATCCAAATTTAGAATCTGACCTACCAAAAATAAATGCCTGTCGTTCATGGATGCCTGCGGTGACCTGACAGGGTAGATGGGTGTGGGGCTCAAGGACAACCTGCTGGCTCTTCAACGTTTATGTTTTCCAACACTCCCCCTTTCTCCTAAGCCAAATAGACAAGGATCACTACTGATCCAAATCAACTACACCAAGACTCTCTCTTAAGTGTACAAAAGTTCCAATGCCTAATGGCTTGGTGAAAATGTCTGCTAGTTGTTGCTCAGACATGCAAAATTCCATCTTGATATCCCCATTCTCCACCAACTCTCTAATGAAGTGATATCTAATCTCAATATGCTTGCTTCTCCCATGGAAGATTGGATTCTTGAACAATGCAATTGATGAGATGTTGTCACAATAAATTGTGGTTCCATCATCTTGTCTTTCATTCAAATTTATCAAGATCCTCCTTAACCAAATAGCTTGGCATGCTTTTGCATTTTCTGCTATGTATTTAGCCTCTGCTATAGATTGAACAACAATAGGTTGCTTCTTGGATGCCCATAAAATTGCACCTGATCCCATATGAAACATGTATCTAGAAGTGCTCTTCCTATCATCTATACTTCCAGCCCAATCACTATCTGTTTATCCCACCAACTTGAAATCATCATTTGCAATATACAAATTTCAAATCCCTTGGTACCTTTCACATACCTTAGGATCTTTTTTCCCAATTGCTAATGGGAATCCTTTGGGGTTTCCATAAATCTAGAAATTAGACTTACTGCATGCATTAGGTCTAGCTGAGTTGCAGTCAAATACATTAAACTTCCAACCATACTCTTGTATAATGTTGGATCAACACTCTTGCTGATGTCTTCTTTGCTCAACTTCAAACCTACTGCTATTGGTGTGGGGCTGCCTTACTATTATGCATTTTAAATCTCTCCAAGATCTGCCCTGCATATTTTTCTTTAGAGATGAAAATGCCATTATGCATTTGTTTTACTTATATGCCTAGAAAGTATTTCAAGAGACCTCTGTCATTTCAAATTCACTTTTCATGGCCTCTTTAAACTCACCAATTAGAGCCTTGTCATTTTTAGTAAAAATTAAGTCATCTACATACAAGACAACAATTAATACATTACCATCTGCTACCTTGATGTAAATAGTGGGCTCACCATTGCTTTTGATAAAGCCATTGCTCATCAAATATGAGTCAATCCTACTGTACCATGCCCTTGGAGCTTGCTTGAGCCCATAAAGAGCTCTTTTCAATCTATATACTTTATTCTCTTCACCTACAACTTCATAACCAGGTGGTTGCTCCACCTATACTTCTTCTTTCAATACACCATTTAGGAAGGCAGACTTCGCATCCATTTGAAACACCTTCCACTTGTGCTGAGCTAAAATTGCTATGACAACACGCATGGTTTCCATTCTTGCAACAGGGGCATATGTCTCATCATAGTCTCTTCCATACTGCTATTTGTAGCCCTTGACTACCAACCTTGCCTTATGCCTCTCAATTTTGCCTTCAGCATTGCATTTGGTCTTATAGATCCATTTGACTCCAATCACTTGCTTCTTGAGAGGCAATTCAGTTAGCTCCCATGTCTCATTTCTTCTCTTTGATTGCTTCTTCAAAGTTTATTGGATCACTATGAGAAAATAATGAAAAATTAACACTCTCATCATAATCTTCATACCTTTCATCTTGGTATAACTCTCTAAGACTATTGGTCTTTCTTGGTAATAGGGAGGAGAGTCTGGGATCAGAATCTTCACTGTTGTTGCTTTTCCGACTAACTCGGTCTTCACTAGTACTCGACACTAACACTCGATCATGCCTAGAGGAGCTTGACAATGTTTGAATCTGCTTGCCTTTTCTTCTATTTGCTCCTTCTTCTTGTTGTTCATCAGCATCTTCTTCATTCATAATTGAAACTTTACTTGAAGTGCTCGGTGACGCATCAATTGAACCATATCAAGATTGATTTTCAAGAAATTCCACATCTCTTGAAAGAGTCATCTTTTTGTTCAATGGGTCATACAATTTGTATGCCTTTGATTCTGAGCTGTACCCTATGAAGATGCACTTCACACCTTTGGCATCCCATTTCTGCCTTTGCTCTTTAGGCACATGTGCATATGCAACATATCCAAACACTCTTAGGTGTTCAACTATCCATCTTCCTTGTGACCATGCTTCCATTGGAATCCTGTCACGGACTTCCTTTGTAGGACACCTATTAATTAGGTAAATTGTTGTTGCCACAACTTCTCCCCAAAATTTAGTTGGGAGACCTTTCTCTTTCATCATGTTCCTTGCCATTTCAACAATGGTCCTATTCTTCCTTTCAGCCACTCCATTCTGCTGTGGTGTATAGCTGGCTATGAGCTCTTTCTTTATGCCATGTTTCTTGCAAAAATTTATAAAAGAATTGGAGTTATACTCCCCTCCTCTATCTAATATTAGGACCTTGATATAGTGTCCACATTCTTTTTTAGCCTCAGCTTTAAATTCTACAAATTTATCAAATGCTTCATATTTATTCTTTAAGAAATAGACCCATGTCCTACGATTGAAATCGTCTATAAATGTCATAAAATAAGTACTCCCCCCAATGGAAGTAACTTGCATAGGACTGACTAAGTCGGTATGCACTAATTCTATTGGATATCTAGCCCTTCTAGAATTTCCAGAATTAAAGGGAAGCCTATGTTGCTTACCCAAAATACAAGCCTCACACTTGTCACATGAATTTCCTATACATGGTAAACCATCTACCATTCTTTTATTTGATGAAAAATTTAAACCAGCATAGCCAAGATGACCATACCTGAGGTGCCATAGCTATGAGGGGTCTTCAATCACACTCTTTAGAGCTGATTGTGTGGGAGGTGCAACACTAACTTGAGATGAGAAACATGTCTCAATCCTCAAGGGAAACATTCTATTCTTTTTCATTTGAACTGCTGCAAGTAAGTTCTTGCTCCCATCTTTTTCATGAATGACACACTTGTCATTCTCCATCATCACTTTGTATCCATTTTGAATGAGCTGACCAATGCTCATCAAATTGTGCTTCATACCAAGGGAAAAATACACATTTTGTATTTCTTTCTTCTCACTTTTCTTGGTGTAGACCATAATAGATCTTTTGCCCACAACTGGTAGGGTTCCATTGTTACCCATCTTAATTTTTAATTTGAAACTCTTGTCAATGAATGAAATCAAGGTCTCATTGCCACTCATGTGATTGCTACATCCACTTTCGAGGTACCAAACCTTAGGGCTTCCTTCTTCACCAATGTTACACATGATGAAGGCAGTGTTTTCACTTCCCATATTCACGTCAGCCACATTTTCTTGTCCTAACTAATGTTTCTGCTTCTTCCAACATTCATTTGCATAATTCTCATATTTATGACAGTAGTAGTGTTCTACATTACTCTTATTTGAGTTGTAGTTTTTCTTACCTCCTCTTGAGGTATTTTGAGAGCTACTTGCTCCATCTGCTCTTCCTGAGCTTTCTGCTGCAACATTCATTTTTCCTCCATTACCTCGGCCTCTACCTTTGGAGTTTCTTCCTGAGCCATTTCTTCCTCTCCCCCTTCCTCTTGGATTTGTCTGAGCCTTGAATGCTTACTCTTTGGAAGATGAAGAAGTAGATCTATTGATCCTATGTTCATAGGTTTGAAGTGTACCCATCAACTCATCCATTGTCAAAATAGTAAGGTCTTTTGCCTCTTCTATGGTCATGACCAAATTGTCATATTTATGAGGTAAACTCCTCAATATCTTTTCCACTATCCTCTGCTCTTGATAGTCTTCTCCATTTGACTTCAGTTGCTTAATCACATTTGAGGTCCTTGAACTAAATTCTGCAATTGATTCATTCTCCTTCATTTGAAGGCTCTCAAACTCCCTCCTTATGTTCTGTAGCTTTATATTACTGACTTTATCAGTCCCCTTGAAGTTTGTCTCAAGGATATCCCAAGCTTCCTTTGCATAATTTGTTGTTGCAATCTTTGAAAAATTTGTCTCTATCATTGCTGCTTCAATAAGACTTAATGCCTTTGCATCTTTCCTCCTTGACTCTTTCAAATGAGTCTTTTGTGCATTTTTGAGGGCAGCATACTGAGTTGGATCAGTCACATCGTTGAATCTATTAACTACAAACTCCCACAAATCATTTACAACCATAATGGTCTTCATCTTCTTTGCCCGTGTATCATAATTTTGCCCACTGAATGGTGATGGCTACTGCCATATCTTTTCTACATCTCCTGCCATGATAAATATCCTAAGAAAACAAATGCCCTAAGTCACTGTGGATGTGGGGCCTCAAAGCTCTAATACCATGTGAGAAATATATTAAAATTTAAAACTCACAACCCTAACTCAAAAAAAAAACTTTTCTCGGCACTTAAATATTTTCTTAGCACATGAAGGTGCCGAGTGTTAGTATTGCTCGACACTTGCTCGGCACTTGAAGGTGCTAAGTGACAGATTGCTCGGCACTTGACAGGCAACAGGTGCTGCATAAGCTCAACACTCAAAGGAGAAAGCTCAACACCAATGGATGTCGAGTAAGCTCGGCTTACAAAGGAAATTCTCGGCACAAGAAGAGCTCGGCACACACAAATGCAGTAGGTGCTGAGTGTTTTATTTCAACTGAAATATTATAACTTTAGAGAAATTCATCGTGAATGCTTTCACCATTGAAACCAGAAACCCAAAGCTTTAACCTTTCAAACAAACTTGTCAAATGCAATGAATAGAAGAGGAAGATAGATTCAAGTATGCCTGCTTGCTTTCCATTCAATCTTTCATTTAAACTATTACAAAATCTAGGAGCATTTGGCTTCAACCAGAAAACCCTAAAGTAACCCTAAACTGGTAAAACTTCAAACAACTTTAATACTTCATAAAACTTTAAACCTACAACTCTAATGGCTGCACACAAAGGTGCTTGGAGCAATCACTACTTCATCAGGATGAGTTCAACAATAATAAATTTATAGAGAGAATAGGGGAGACACGTGCAACTACAAGCACAAACTTCATTTCTTCTTCGTTCTTCTGCTCTGCAACTACTGATTTGCTGAATATGCTTGAACTCTATCGAAAAAATATTTTTCATTCTTTTTGTCATATCTTTCCCCCTCAATTTCCAAATTCAAAATCCCACCTACCAAAAATAAATGCCTGCCGTTCATGGATGCCTGTGGTGACTTGACAGGCTGGATGGGTGTAGGGCTTGAGGACAACCTACTGGCTCTTCAACGTTTAAGTTTTTCAACAGAAGTATGGTTTAGCATTTATAACAATTAATTTTCCATGATGACATCATATTCCTCTGTAAATCAGATATGATAGCATCACCTTTTCAGTGGGAAGCAAAATACATGAACGAAAAGCAATATAAGCGTTTTTGTTTAAATGGCAACCTTTCCTGAAGCTCTTTTTGTCCAGAAAGCTTGTATAGTGAGATTCCCAGGAATAAGTTTTAAGTCAAAGGATGTTGAAATACAATGAGAATAATTTGAAAAATAAACCAAATTGAGTGGCTTTTATTGAGCGCCCTCTCTTCTCACTATCTGACATAACATAAACAATTATTTTGCGTAGGCACGAGGCAATGAGATTCTTTAATTCAACGCTTTTATATTCATCATCATCGCTATCGTTTCTGCAAAAACTTGCACCAAAAGTCATCCATTTTCAATTTATCCATACGTATTTAAATGGTAAAAGTGCAAGTGGTAAAAACATATAAGGATTAACCATTTCAAAATCCTCAATTGAAATGTATGAAGCTACATGCAATCAGAATCCCAGAAGTAGATGTCAAGAAGCAGAATAGTAATACTAAGAAGGAAAATAGCTATTCCCAAAAATTAGTACCCCTAGCCATAGAATAGTAGGCGCCCTTAAAATACTCTCTTTGATGTAGGAGACACCAAGGTCCAGAATGTAAGTTTCACAGTAGAACATTTGAAGAATTTTTTTTTAAAATGTTCATAACAGAATTGACTTTTAACAATCAAATGCTATTGACAATAGAGAAAATCTTATCAAGACAATCTAAAAATTCAAAGGATTCTCAACATTGATAGAAAACTATTCCAAAGAACTTTACCCTACCAAAACTACCATGAAGATTGAGAATAAGCTAAGATACGTGTAAGACATACAAGTACCTCTGTACACATGTATGCATAATGTAAGAATTAGAAGCTAGCCATATGAAACATTTATAGAATGCCAACTATGGAGGAGGTTGTTTGCCACTTAGTAAAAACCAGTCTATTTTAATGTTTACCTTTCCAGAGAAAAAATAGAAAAGACTACAAACAAAATACAACAGAGCCAATACAAAAAAAATTAAAAAAATTAAATTTTCAGCTCAATAAAAAAACATTTCAAACATTAGTCTCATGACTAAAAATTTACTATCCTTTTTTGTGTAGACACAATATGATAAAGAAATATCTTCTCTGCAAACCCAGTGATTGCCTACCTTTTGGCAATTTTATGGCTGCTAAATACAGAATTGCATTGTACTATCTTTTAATATAATATAGATAGAGTGTATAACATCTAAATTGTTTTAACTGTTAGAAATATAATAGAATTATTACCTTTAAACTATTAAAGAAAACAAGCATTAAATTATGATATATATAATTCATGCATAATTTTAGTCAAATTTGTTAATTTTCATAAATAATTATTGAACTATAATCTCTTAAACACTCATTTTATATATCAATGATTTAACGTTACAGAGAATACATTACCTTACTACCCTGCAAATAATAATGGGACCGACTAAAATCATCCATTAATTATCATCAAAGCATGAAAGATTAAAACATTAGAATACGGTTGCTGCCAATAAAAATCATAACCTGACTATATGATAATGTAAGAATTCTTCTTAGAGTAGAATGGAAATATCTTGAGAAGCGAAAGTGTGATGGGCAGCCGCGAATGTTTGCCCACGTTTTCAAAAGAAATTGATTCATTTGAGAAGGTGGGCAAGCCATTCTTGGCTGTCTAACACACTCTGCCTTACACATACAATGCCCATATCATCATCATTCATACTTAACGAGATATATTTATAGAGACAAATGTTCATAGATAAGAAGTATACGTGGGTTCAATATACTGGTTGTGGATTCGGCCAGTGGAATAAATAAAATGAGCAATATGCTTCTCTTTATGCTTGATACTTTATAAGCACATTTCACCATCTGTTGTAACATTATTTTTTCTGCACATCATGGTCAATAAGGCATCCCTTTCTTTAATAGGAATCGTGTATTTAGAGGGCATAAAATGTTAGCCACATTAGAAGAAATATTATTGGGAAATAGAATAAAAGATACCCACGGCCCATAGCAAGCAAAGATATTCGAAACCATAAGTGCGAAGCATATCACAAAAAAAATTAAAAAGGTCATGTCAGAAGGGTAAATGGGTAAGAAACTATGAAGAAATTTCTGATTCTCCTGTTATTATTGAAATTATTGCTCTGCTCCTGCTAATGAATGGGGTATTTAGATCCCCACTCATATTTTTGTCTTGTTAGTAACTTTGTTCCTGCCAGGCAAGGAAACTAGTTAATGTGTTATTCTTCTTCTTATGTTACACCAATCAAATTATCAGATTTATTTACATATACTTGATTTCAAATATTTACATTATAACTTGAGCTAGTTCAGGATTCTTTAAAAATAAATTATTTAGCAGACCCTTAATTGGCCATGCAAACGGTGACAGAATCTTTTATGAATATGAATGCAAGAGATCGTACATCTCCTGTGATGAGTTCTTTCTAGTAATATAAAAAGGATACTACCATGCTCCTGTTCTTCTATCAAGTGTTGTAAGAAAATTGGCATGGTCTGTCATGTTTTCTGAGCAAATTCACATTCAGTGGGACAATTTAAAAGAATCCCAATTTCTTTTTCGATATTTGCTAGTATGCTCTTTCAGTCAATCGATCTGCGCATTTGATATTGATTCAGTTGTTCAGAATTGAAAGGTATATTTTGATTTTGACATGGATTTTTGTAATTAAAATTAATGCCTACAATGGCTCTGAGGTCCTTTACGAGAGGGGAAATAGAGAAGTAAATCCACAGAATCTAAAAACCATGCAAATCCCAAAACTAATAATACACGCTCATGTTCACAAATTTATACAAAATCACACTCTCGTAGGATTTGTTTGTAAGGAAGTATTCAGAGCAAAGATAACGTGATCTATGTTTGACACTTCTTGATCTCTCATCCTGATGATGGATCATGTAGTGTGATTCAAAACGTTGAAAAATCTCTACACAATCTAATCCAGAAACTTAGCATTATATTGATCTGTATTTGTTCTGGAAAAAAAATATTGCTTACACTCTACATCCTAAAATGATGATTCTAAAATTTGTTTGTTCTCCTATCAGAAAACCAGCACATTAAAAAGGCTCCTTCAAAAACCAAAATTGAATAAGGATAAAGTTTTGGCATAAGTTAGGTTTAACTTGTTTCTCTTTTCTTCCACTTATTTGATCTTTTGAAACACTTCGAATCTATTACAGGAAGCTAGTTGTTAATTATTGTTAGTTGGACAGCTATTATTTCTGACCCGGAAATAGCAGTAGTATTTATGGGTAGCTTGGATAGCTGTTCGTACTTATCTATGAATAGCAATTGTATTTATGGGTGGTTTGGATAGCTGTTTGTCCACTTGCCAAGAATTAGTAAATGGTTATTATTTACTAATTTTAGAGATTCCCTTTTGGACACCTTGCAACCAATTGTATTATTGGCTGTCGAGTTGTCTTAATCTCAGCCGTTGGTTTGATTTAATCTCGGTCGTTGGTTTACCAACAGGAGTAGTATAAAAAGGGGTCATTGGGTCATTTGGATAAGAAGTTTTGGAGAAATGTTTGCAGTGTTAGAAAAAAGTCTTGCAGTGTTAGCAAGGGCGCAATGTTAGCATGGAGATAGCAGTGGAGAATATCAGCAGGAGAAATTAGGAGGTTGTCAGAGTTCTACCAGTGAGAGGCAAAGAATTTTGTATCTCTTGATTTGCTGAAGTTTAATATAATTCCTCATCTGTAGAACTGGTTTTCCCTTAGGGGTTTTTCCAGGGACAATTTGTCCAAAAATATTGTGTTACATTGTGTTGCACATTTCTTTCTGTATTATAAGTGAAATTGCAGTTGTGTTATTTTTCAATATTAGCTAGAAATTTGTTTTCAGTAGTTTAATAATCATTTACGATAGGAGATTAATAATCAGTGACTGCAATAGTTAGATTTTTCACATGGTATCAGAGCATTGTTAAGGGTAGAAGATTTTTGCCCTAGGAAAGAAATTTTGATCTCTTTAGATTTATTATTGCTTTAAACCCTTGAGATGGCTTCAGCTGGTTTGAGAGATCAGGATAGATTGGATGGTGCCTCAAATTTTGGTGTCTGGAAGGCTAGAATTTCTTTATTGTTGGAAGAGAATGGTATCAAGGATTATGCTACCAGTGGTGTACCTGTACCAACGGATGCAACACAGCTTGCATCACATAGGAAGGATGATGCCAAAGCGAGGAAGATTATCCTTGATGGTGTCAAGGATCATATTGTTCCACATATCTTGGAGCTAGATACATCGAAGAAGATGTGGGACGCCATTCTAAATCTATACCAGAATGCTACCACCAACAGGAAGTTGATTCTCAGAGAGAAGCTAAAGAATACCTAGATGAATCAGGGAGAAGAGGTCACAAGTTACCTCACCAGGCTCAGACTTGTCAGGGATGAGTTAGTAGCTGTTAGAGATAGCCCTAGTGATGATGAGCTAGTGAGAATAGCCCTAAATGGGTTTCCTAAACAATGGAGTGTCTTTGTTCAAGTTGTCAGTGGACAAGATACTTTATCGAGTTGGGATCGACTATGGACTAATTTCGCTCAGGAGGAGTTTAGATTAAGTCTTGTCAATGGGGTCAACAAGAGTCAGAAAAATGAGGTGGAACAAGAGAACGTTGCCCTAGCGGGTAGAGGGAAAGAAAAGAAGGGATCTAGCAAAGGATCAAATTCACAAAGTGAAAAGAAGCATAAGGACCTTTCTAAGGTCAAATGCTTTGGATGTCACGAGTTTGGCCACTATGTTAGTGATTTCCTAGAGAGGAAGAAGGGTAAGAAGCAGGTGGCAGCTTTAGAAAGTGTAGAAGAACTCTCCAGTAGAATGGAAGATGAGTTTGCACTCATAGCCTGTATGGTTAGCTCAACCTCACAGTGTGTTCAATATATAGATAGTGGGGCATCATTTCATATGACAGGAGTTAGAGAGTACTTCTCCAGTTACAAGGAGGAGGACACCAACATCCATATTTCTATGGGAAACTTGTCCAAACTCAACCCTATTGGGAAAGGGACTATTCAGTTTCAGAGGGAGAATGGAAAGATAATTCCACTTCATGATGTGTTATATGTGCCGGGCTTAGGTATGAATTTGATTTTTGTATCTGTTCTTCAGGATAGGGGGTATAATGTACTCTTTAGAGGGACACATGTGTTGATTAAGCACAAAGATTGGAAATCACCCATAACTATTAGAGTTAGGAGTGGGTACCTTTATAGATTGCAGTTTGATGCTCCTAAGGCACTTATGGGAAACAGTAATCCTAGAGATCTTGGAGAGCTATGGCATAGGAGGATGGGCCGTATTCATCATGGAGCACTTAGATTGCTTCGTGAGACTGTGACAGGTGTTCCAAAGGTGAGCACAGAGCATGACGATGTATGCAAGGGATGTGTGTTGGGGAAGTTTGCAAAAGCATCTTTTCCAAGGAGTGACACTATATCTAAGGGTGTTCTTGATCTAGTACATTCAGATGTTTGTGGACCAATGTCGATGAAATCTCTCAGAGGATATGAGTACTATGTCACTTTTATTGATGATTTCTCTAGAAAAACCTGGATATACTTCTTGAAGACTGAGGATGAGGTTTTCAGTTGATTCCAAGAGTTCAAGGCTCTTGTGGAGAACTCGATAGGAAAGAAGATAAAGGTTCTTCGGCCATACAATGGAGGTGAGTACAAACGAAATGTCTTCCAGGAGTTCTACACCAGAGTAGGAATCAAGAGAGAATGGATTGTTCCTTAGAATCCACAGCAGAATGGAGTTGCTGAGAGGAAGAACCGTTCTATATCAGAGACAGCAAGAGCTATGCTACATGACCAGGACATGCCCCGTTACTTATGGGCAGAGGCGTGTAATACAACAGTCTACATTCAGAATAGAGTTCCACACCAGGTGCTAGGGAAGATGACACCAGAGGAGGCTTTCACAGGGAAGAAGCCAGATGTTAGTCACTTCAGGATATTCGAGAGCTTGGCATATTGTCATATTCCTGGAGATACACGTACAAAGTTAGATTAGATTGCAGAGAGGGGGTACTTTGTTGGGTACAGTGAAACCTCAAAGGCATACAAGATTTTCATTCCGGGGACTAAAAAAATTATTTTTAGACAGGATGTCAAATTCATGGAGGACAAGGCATACAAGAGATCCAGAGATTTTCCAGCAGATGATCAGAGTGAGCAGCCAACAGAAAATCCAAGACCAAGTCAAGGGCAACAAAGCTCAAGTACAATTACCAGTACGAGTGTAGATTCAGTTAGTGAAGATTCACAGAGTATGGAGCAACAAGTGCAATAGGAAATGCATCTAGAAGACTTAGAGGTTGACATTTCATCCTCTACAATTGGCAGCAGGAATCATCTGGTTCTAGATACACAAATGGATACTCAGGAGTTTGTAGGAGCTCCTAGAAAGAGTACTAGACAGCGAAGACAACCAATCAAGTTCAATGACTATGTGGCATTAGTTAGTCAGTTGGTAGATAGTGAGCCTTCTAGCTATCAAGAAGCTGTAGAACATCAGGTATGGTGAGATGCTATGGTTGAGGAATATTCTTCAATAATGCAGAATGATGTGTGGGAGGTAGTACCTAGACCAACAGATAGGGTTGTAGTTGGATCACGCTGAATCTATAAGATAAAGCATGGTGCAGATGGTAGCATCGAGAAATACAAGGCTAGGTTTGTGGCAAAGGGGTTCTCTTAGAAGGAGGGAATAGACTATGAGGAGACATTTGCTCCAGTTGCCAGGTATAGTTCTATACGAGCTGTAATCTCACTTGTAGCACAAATGGGATGGCAAATCCATCAAATGGATGTCAAGACAGCATTCGTCAATGGTGAGTTGAAGGAGGAGGTATACATAGAACAACTAGAAGGCTTTGTGGCACACAACAAAGAGACCCACGTGTGCAGATTGAAGAAAGCATTGTATGGACTCAAGCAGGCTCCTAGAGCGTGGTATGAGCGCATTGATACATACTTGCAGAAAATGGGCTTTGTGAAGAGTGAAGCAGATACTAACCTCTACTACTTGATGGTTAGGGGTGAGATTCTCATTCTTGTTCTTTATGTGGATGACCTATTTCTTACAAGTTCACTAGGGCTCATAGTGGATTGCAAGAGGAACCTTGCAGAAGAGTTCGAGATGAAGGATTTAAGACTTATGCACTACTTTCTAGGCATGGAAGTGTGGCAGATAGATGGGGAGATTTTTCTTGGTTAAGGGAAATATTGCATTGAAATCTTGAAGAAATTCAGGATGGAGGATTACAAAGCCATGTCTACAACCATGATCATGAATTGGAGGAAGGTAGATACATCTAAGGAGAAAGATGTAGATCCCACTTTATATAGATAGTTGATTGGTCTGCTTATGTATTTGGTCAACACTAGACCAGATATAGCATTTGCAGTTAACTCTCTTAGTTAGTTCATGGTTGAACCAAAGAGAATGCATTGGATAGCGGCTAAGCATGTTCTACATTACTTACGTGGTACAGTTGAGTATGGGATCAGATATGTTCGAGGTGAAGGTATCAGGTTGATAGGCTATACTGATGCAGATTGGGCAGGAAGTACAGAAAACAAAAGGAGCACTTTAGGGTGTTGTTTCAGCTTGGGATTAGGAGTTGTATCTTGGTTCAGCAGAAAGCAGAAGTCTATGGCTCTAAGTTCAGCAGAAGCAGAATACATAGCAGCTAGCATGGCGACATGTGAAGCTATATGGCTTCGAAAGTTGTTAGTAGCCTTGTTTGGTCAGAAGGTTGAGACTATTGTGATACATTGTGACAATCAGAGTTGCATCAAGTTTTCTGAGAATCCAGTGTTTCATGATAGGTCTAAACATATAGATATCAAATATCACTTCATCAAATATTGTGTACAAAGGGGATTTGTTCGACTAAAATACATACCTACAGATGAGCAGGTAGCAGACATTCTGACGAAGGCTTTGGGAAAGGCCAAATTTATCTTCTTCAGAGATAAGATGGGTGTCATGCAGAACAACTTCCTCGCTAAGAGGGAGTATTAATTATTGTTAGTTGGACAGCTATTATTTTTGACCCGAAAATAGCAGTAGTATTTATGGGTAGCTTGGATAGCTGTTCGTCCTTATCTATGAATAGCAGTTGTATTTATGGATGGTTTGGACAGTTGTTTGTCCACTTGCCAAGAATTAGTAAATGGTTATTATTTACTAATTTTAGAGATTCCCTTTTGGACACCTTGCAACCAATTGTATTATTGGCTGTCGACTTGTCTTAATCTTAGCCGTTGGTTTGATTTAATCTCGGTCGTTGGTTTACCAATAGGAGTAGTATAAAAAGGGGACATTGGGTCATTTGGATAAGAAGTTTTGGAGAAACGTTTGCAGTGTTAGCAAAAAGTCTTGCAATGTTAGCATGGAGATAGCAATGGGGAATATCAGCGGGAGAAATTAGGAGGTTTTCGAAGTTCTGCCAGTGAGAGGCAAGGAATTTTGTATCTCTTGATTTGTTGAAGTTTAATATAATTCCTCATCTGTAGAACTGGTTTTCCCTTATGGGATTTTCTAGGGACAATTTGTTCAAAAATATTGTGTTACATTGTGTTACGCATTTCTTTTCATATTATAAGTGAAATTGTAGTTGTGTTATTTTTCAATATTAGCTGGAAATTTGTTTTCAGCAGTTTAATAATCATTTACAATAGGAGATTAATAATCAATGACTGCAATAGTTGATTTTTCACACTAGTGACTAGGGCGTAAGAAGTTAGAAATTTAATATGTCAATAATATTGTTTTATTATGATTAGTTTTTCAAGAGCTAAGGTTATTAATTTTTCTTCTGTTCACAGATTTTCCAGTAGTCATCTATTAGCTATAGATCAATCAAGTAGACAAGCAAGATATAGTCCATTACTACACTATAATGAATAATCCATTAGTATTTGTATAATACACTTACAACAAAGCGAGAGATGGTCAGATCACATAGAATTTTTATTTTCTTATCTGTCATTGTCATAGTTGTTGGCAAGACGAATTTGAAAATCCTATCCTATAATTTGGGTGATATTAAAATTGCTTTGAGTGCTTTGATTATTAATATATCTGAATGTCTTCTCTCTCAACATATGGATTTTTTTTGGTATTTATTACTAATTTCTTGGCTTTGATTGTTTCAAGATTTACTAAAATAATGTTTTCAATTACATTTTATGGCTTGTCACTATGATCAATTTGAATCATTCTTCTTGATCGATTGTAGGATGATCTTAATTTTTTGAATATTTATGTAAATTATAAAATCTAATAGCATTTATTTGATATTAATATTGTAGTTAATAAAATGTCTTATCTTCCTTTTTTTTTTTTTTTCATGAATAGTCATTTTCTATTAAAAAATAATATATTAGTTACAATTCACAAAAAAGAGTTGGGGATACAAGATAACCCCGTGAGAGTTCACATGGCCGAAGCCAAAATCAACAACTATTCATAAAAAAAACATATTAAGTAACCTCTCAGGCTACCAAAGTAGTACTAGCTAAGGAGGGTGGATCATCATGATCATGAAAGCCCCAGTCATCCCTAAGATTTGCGGGTTGCTTGGGAATAGTCTAGCCATCAACAACATCATTAGGGGCCTGGTCACCATTCCTTGTATCAACTCATAGGGGTGAAATAGCCAACTCTAGGAAAAAAGACCATTTTCTAGAGCACCAGGAGGGGAAGCCACCAAACCTAGGGACCAACTGGAGCCATAGAAAGGTGGAGAAGCCAAGTGGCGATGCTAGCCACCATCACCACCACTAGGAGAGAAATGAAAAAAAACTCACAATCTTGGCATGTGAGAGTAGCAAGCAGATGAGTTACACCCTTGGCAGTGACCCTTGGGTGGAGTGTGATCTGTCGAGATGTCAGGAGGCACTCTAGAAACCATACAAGAAGAAATACTCCAGTGATTGAGTAGCTCCTAAAGGTGGGCCACCTATAGAGTCACCTTATTGGCTTGGACTTGAATCTGCATCACTACATTGTTACAAATGCATGTTTTAGTGTACATAGCAACATTTATGTCAAGAAAACTAAGAGTGAAAAGGACAACATTCCTATCTTTCCGCAAGTTAAAAAAAATCTTCATCCTAAAAGTATGCTAGATTTGGGTAAATTTCTTAGGGAACTTGGGGGAGTCACCCAAAAGAACCATATGTGAAGAAAAAGGTTCAAGCTCAAAAGGCTTAAAGAAATCATGAATCCAGTGCCAATAGTTTTAAGCACATCTACAAATCTAAAACATATGCAAAAAAAACTTAGGGAACCTACAAAATGGACATTGGAGATCCAAAACACCAATATGCTTGAGCTGAGGCCCAAGGGGAAGACCTTGAAAAACCAAGCACCAAACAAAATGAGCAATCTTGGGTACTGTAATGGCACTCCAAATAATGTCAAAACACTTTCTCCACTAAGAAAGTAAAGACTACAAATGCTAATGTTGGTTGAGGCTATCCACCATTGGAAAATGGGGAGAAAGCCATCAATATCCCAAACTTGGTTTGTAGTTGGTGAAGGAAGTGGCAGGATACCAATTCTAGGCTATCCACTAAGGTTGAATAGATTGAATACCCACCTTATGAATTAAGTGATCTAGAATTATAGAAAGCAATAGATCAAAGTTTGTTGATCTAAATGGGAAAGATAGAATTGGACTTGCATATCTTTCCAAGATCCAAGACTCATAGAGACCCTAGAAAAGAGGTCCTTAGGTGTCTTGATGCCATGCTTGAAAAAATGCAGAGAATAGCGAAGTCAAGGCTTGACAGCATCCCAAGCTTTCCATATTATCTTGGTAACAAAAGAGCCCTATATGTGAATAGGTACCCACATGGTGAGAAGGTTTTGAAAGCCAATCCCCTTCCATACAGGCCTATTAATAGGGAACCTAGAAGAAATGCAATTTCGGACCAAAACTTTCCAAGCTTCATCTCTAGTAATCACATGTATAATCCATTTGGCACAAAGAGAAAGACCTTACTTTTGTGTGGAAAGAATGCCAACACCTCCAAACTCTTTGGAGAGACAACAAAAATCCCAAGCTACTTTGCTGAAAGCCATGATGGTCAGAACCAGAAGCCCAAAGAAATTCATGGAGCAATCACTCTAGTTTCATATAAGAAGCTTTGGAAGGAGCCAAATAGGAAGAATAATAAACATTCATAGCCACTAGGACCTTTGAGAAAATATAGAATTTCCCTACAAGAGAAAGGGATTTAGTAAGCCAATTGCCAAGATTCTTTTCAATCTTGATAAGCACAATGTTCCACAAATCAACTAGGGAAGCTTGAAAGGCAAAATGAATGCCTAGAAAGTGAAAATCTCCTCGTGACTGACCCATTTCCATTTGAACTAGCCAAGCCATGGTAGAATTGGCAGAAAAGATGGTTGATAATAGAATGTTTTGTACCATTGAAGAGCTGAGCCAGTAGCTTGACAAAATGTGTCCAAGCATTACAAGACATTAATTATATTTTCCTCATCCTCCAAAATAGTGAGAATGGAATCATTAGCAAGGTGCCCATTGACCAACTAAGAGGAGGAATCTAGCAAGGAATTACCACAAATCAAACCAGAGGAAATGGAGTTGGCTAATAGGTAACCAAAACCTTAAGCAAAAAGAACATATAAAGCTAGAGCCAGAGGAAAATCCTACTGTAGGGAGTGAAAGAACCCAAAGGCTTTAGATTGAGAGCTATTGATAGTAACACAAGCATTTGCATCTCAAAAAAGCATCTCCACAGACTGCAAAAAATTGGGACCAAAACCAAGAGCTTGAAGCACAACTAATATGAAAGGCTATTCAATCTAGTCATAAACTTTAGCAAAACCAATTTTCAAAAGCACAGATGACTGATTGAATTTGTGAGCCCACTTTATGCTTTCCCAGAAAATAATGATGTTGTCCAAAATATACCTGAATTCGATAAAGGAAATTTTCTCTAGCTATACAATTAAAGGTAGGAGATGGAAAATTTTAGAAGTAATTGCCTTAACAATAATCTCATAAGACACATTAAGTAAAGTAATGAGCTGCTAATTACAGATATCCTCAGGATCACTAGCTTTAGGTATGAATTTGATGTTTCCTTTGTTGATAATAGCTCCTAGACTCTTAGAATGATAGGCTTCAAGATAAACTTTGTGTAGGTTGGGACCAATAGACTCTCAAAGGTGTTTGTAAAATTCACAAGGAAACCCATCACACCCAGGTGATTTTTCATCGGCCATGGGAAAGACTACCTGCATGAGGTCTCGAATGGTGAGACGTTGCTCACAGAAACCATGTTTCTCAAATAATAGGTGGTTTGGTATTAAAAAAATACACTTTCTGAGGGCTTCCTCCTGAGAAACCAAATTACCCTATGAAGTAAACTCATTTTGGTAGTGGTGAACAAAAGCTTGAAGGATGTCTGGGAGACTGGAGAGAATAGAATTGCTTGATTTGATCTTTTTAAGCCCAAGATTTGTATGATAGGCTCTAAGATCCTAGAAGAATTCTTTAGAAGCCTTATGACCATCCTCCAAGCAATGGAGGTGAGCTTTGATTTGGGCCCCTCGAGCAACATAATTATCTACAACCTATTTGTCATGACAAAGCTTGGCAAGATGAATTTGCAAATCAACATCAAAGGGGTTAAGGGAGAGAGCTTCAAAATATTTCTTGAGAATAATGGTTGTGGATTCATAAGACTATCATCTAAAAACCACCAACTATCACTGATAGATGAGAAGAAATGTAGTAATTCTAGTAACAGCAAGGTAAAAGCACAAACTTGTGTCAACCTTTTCTAAAGGAAAATGCTAACATTTAAGTATAACTATTCACCTTCAATGACATAAAATTTGTATTATTATTTTGAATTTGGAAATGAAGCAAACTAATGAAATGTGTAGAAATGGATGAATTTTAGGATTTTAATTTTTAATAATTATTTGGAATAAGAATTGATATATTTTCCTAATTTTGATAGATAATTTTTTAGGTGTTAAAAAATGTTAAAAATTAGGGGTCTAGTTCCCACCATAAAACTATTTGCAAATAAACTTATTTCCTTTTGATCTTGGGCTATGTTATACATGACATATATATTTAGAACAATCAAAAATTTAAAAATGGCTTCAGAACTATATTTTCTCTTTTACAAGGATTGTAATTTGAACTCACTTGAAATTGATAGTTTCATCTCCCATGACATTTTTCTAAACAAATCAATTCTAACCAAGAGAAAAATTAAGCATTCTAGAAGAGGACTCTCTCCTCTAGAACGTCATATTATTTTTAGATTTTTTTGATATGATTTAATATATTTTTCTCTCAAAACCAACATCTTTTCAAGTGTTCAAGTATTTGGTTGTGGAATTTTTTAATTTCAATATACTATATCTAATTAAAACACTATAAACTCTACATGCGAACATTATTGACTCTAAGATCTATAAAATGGTGTTTATATGTTATTAAAACAATATAAAATAAAATAATAAGAGTTATTGAAATGCCACATTTTTTGAAATAATTTTATTTCTTTAGTGGTTGGATGCAAAGTATTATAAAATATGCATTTAATAAACATTTTCCATTGGAAAAGTGTGAGACCATATATAAATTAGCTAGAATGAATTTATCTAGAACATATGTTATAAAAAAATTGAATTTTAGATAGAAATACTCAAATTTAGTTATTTTGATAAGTCATCTTGAAAGGTGACACAACTTTTTACTTTTACCCAGCATCATTCTACCACTGAATCCAACCTATCTAAGAATGTAGATGTGGCTCCAAATTTTAGACATGTAGGATATGATCAATAGTGGAAGCATGCATTAGCACTGACATATTGAGAAATAACTGCATCTTGACAGCTTGTTAGAAAACTGTGCACCAAGAAATGGAAAAATAAATGGGATAGTGGTCTGACAACGTCACATCTAGCAATGGAATGATAACTAAATCTCGATACTCAGGAAAGGAGAAACAAATTGTGGAGTAATCATTGCATGATTAAAACATTTTAAAATATGGTTGGAGCTAGCTCAAAAGTTAGACTAGGTGTACCAGATCCCACTATGCTGGTGGCAGTTAGTATTGTAATCATAAAGGCCCATTTTATTACACATGTAGTACCCGACTTCCCTTTTGCCAGCTATCCTGGGAAAAGGGAAAATGTCATCTTTTTCAGAGCCCAACTCAACCATATTGAAGTCACTACACACAACCCAAGTAGCTAGAGGCAAGTTGTCAGTCATGCAACCCCATAATTGAGATCTTTCCATACCATCATTGGAAGCATAGATGTTAACTACTTCAAAGGAATGATTTTGATAGAAAGAAAAAGCCAAATTATTTTGTTCATGGGGTCAGAACCATGCAAAGTAATAGTAAATGAAGACAAGGTGAAAAAAGAGTAACTACACCACCTCTACCAGTTTTGCATTGAGAGGAAAACATAATGCCATCCGACCAAATGATGGGACATGCAAAGGAAAGCATGAAACCAAAAATTTTAACCTCTTGCTTGTAGAGAAAATCTAAATTACCAAGTCTATGATGGGTATCCATAACATAGTACTTTTTGGAGAGGTCTGTAAGACCTTGCACAATCCATGATGAAAAAAATCATGAAAAATCTTCCATATCTTCCTCTTCCTCAAGAGAGGAGCAAGTATTTTACAACAAATTTGAAACTTGATTAAAGCTAGAAGGAAACTCTTTTGGATCGATAGCTTGTCAGTTCTCCTCTAGTTTCTCAACATGTCCGAGAGGACTGCAAGAATGCCACACATTCTGAGTTGCAATTGAGGAAGCAACAAAAGGATTGTGAACCATAAAATAATTCATAGCCATTATAGCCACCTTGATCCCCTATGAACTACCAAGGTTTGAAACCTAAGAAACACCAAGGTTTGATTCTGTAAAAATTATTATTGACCCTACAATGGTTGGGGTTTGCACTCCTATTGAAATAGAAGGAACCAAAATGACAACCACATATGGTTGTTTAGGAGCTAAGGGAGTTTTTTCCTTATGCCCAATAGTATTCCATTATTCTTTTTGTTTCCCTTTTATTGGTTTGACAAGGGCCTCCTTAGGTAGGGGTTTAACCCTGGGCCTAGCCAAATAGAAATCCCTAATCTTGTGTTCCATTGACTCACACCTATAATAGGTGTTGGGTAAGTTCAAATAGAGCACCTTTTGAGAGAAGGTTTGAGAACTAATTTTTATCTCCATAGAATCCTTGAGTTCCTTGGAGAGATCAACCTCAACACACACATGCTTCTGAGGATGAGAATTAAAAAAAATTTCATGTTCCTTGGTAATAACTTTGCCAAGAGTAGTGGCAATGGACTCAATAAAAGGCCAACACGACAAGGGTAAACTTAAGAACTTGACCCATGCAGGAAACTTAAGCTTTTTTTCATTAGAGAAAGTGAAGTCTCTTGGCCATCTTTGAAAAACTAGGAAAGAGGAACGCACTGACTAAGGGCCATTGTTAAAAACTGCTTCTACCTGAGATGGGTTGGGAAAATGAAATTAAAAAAACCTTTGGTAAGGTTTTGCATAGCATCAAAGGAGATTCCGTGAGGAGTCCAGATCTTGTTAACCCATTCTAAGAGCATAGCTTTAGGAGGAATCCTACTCACAAAATACCCTATTAAGGTATGTTGTTCTAACCAATCACAAGTAGCATCAAATTCTTGCAAATGAAAGTTAATATTAGGATTACCTCATGAAAGACCTTTAGGATGAATTTGTGAAGACAGTGGCATGGAGTTGCTAGCAACAAAGATGAGGGAATCCTAACATTCCTCTAGAAGAAGTTTCATGAGGAATTGTTGACAATTTGTAAATAATCTTTATATCTTAGAATGTTTTAAAAAAAGGGTAAATAAGCAATTTTGACATTTTAGTAAGGAATTCTAACTACTACAAAATTACAAAAAATCTCATATTACTATACGACTGCATAAAGGCCTCAATTTATTTTGGGTAAGTTCCATCAATGATAGATAGCCTTAATAGTATGTGAAGGAAGCTCTAAAAACTATTCTTGTCCTTATCAAGGGAGATGCCAACTGTCTCTCCTTTTCTACAAACACACTAAACCTCACTAGTTCTTCAAAATAATAAAGTTTTTTATTTTTGTTTCTCTTTTACTGTGGGATAAATATGATATATAATTTCACATAAAAATTAATGTTGTGGAAAATTATCTCACTAATTGATGCAATTTCCAGAATAGGAAAAGAGGTAGCCAGATTGAAGGGACATAATAATTACCTGATTAGGTTATGGTTAATAGGGAATCCTCAGGCCCTAAGGTTCATAGGGGCACATTTTTATGTAGATTATTTAGGGTGGGGAACTTTCAATTGGAAAAGGGGCCATAGATCCAATCCATTCTTTCCTCCACCACTTCAACTTGTCAACTAGTCCCTACAGGATGTACGATCTTGATATTTGGATGAAGACTGCTATTAAAGAAATAAGGAATTATGTGTTTCCTAACACCGAGGAGATACCCCATGAGGATATTATTCCTAATGGGTATAAGTACAAAGCTATGTCACCTTCTAGGCTAATTGATTAGGATTACTGAATTTGAGTATTTCTATCTAAAAATATTTTTTTCTCAAACATATATTATCTAGACAAATTTATTCTAGCTAATTTATCTATGTTATCACACTTTTCCAATTGTAAATAACTATTAAATGGATGTTTTATACTAGTTTGAGTGCAATTACTAAAAAATAAAATTATTTTGGAAAGCTCACATTTCAATAACTCTTACCTTTTGTAATGATAATTATTTTTTAATGACATTTAAACAACATTTTATAGAGCTTAGAGTCAAGAATATTCTCATATAGATTTTATAGTGTTTTAATTAGATATAGTATATTATAATTAAAAAATACTATAAGTACATATTTTCACACTCGTGAAGATGTTGATTATTAGAAAAAAAAATTGTAAATCATATCAAAAAGATTTAAAATGAATATGATGTTCTAGAGGATAGATTCCTCTTGTAGACTGTGTAAATTTTTATTTTTGTTAGAATAGATTTTTTTTGAAAAATGTGGTGGGAGATGAAAACTATCGATTTAAGGTGACTTAAGACTTGAATTATTATAAATGAGTAAATGTAGGTCAAAATCCAACTTTTATTTTTTATTTATCTAGCTATATATGTCATCTATGACATAATGTGAAATCAAAGGGAAAAATGTTTATTTCCATATAGTTTTGTGGTGCGAATAAGAGTACTAATTTTCATCATTTTTTAGCAACAAAAAAACTATCCTTAAAAAATAGGAAAATATATCAATTCATATTCTAAATAGTTTTTAAAAATAATAATCCTAAACTTCATCCATTTCTATACATCTCATTAGTTTACTTCATTTTCAAATTCTAACTAATAATACTAGTTTTATGTAACTAAAGTTGAACAATTATACTTTTGTTAGCCCTTTTCTTTATAAATGGGTGACACAGGGTTCTACTTTAACCTTAATATTGTTGCAAAGGGGGAGGTAGTAGATAAGCTGGCCAAGCTTGATGATGTGTAAAAGGTACAGAGGGAAATGAAAATAGTAGATCCCAATTTCATGGGATTCTATATGGATATTCCCTATCCTCATAGGATTATGGTCACTAACGATGCTAAAATTATGGCAAAAATGCCAAAGGGATCCATGGGAGAAGAAGAGAGGGTATGTCTTGATAGACTTGAACCTGATGTAACTCTAGATGATGAAGAAGAGGCAAATGAGCATGCTGAGACATCATGGGTCACCAAGAGAAACAAGAGAAAAAAAGGTTGTCCATATACCTATAGAGGTAAAATAGAGGACACTACAAATTCTACTAGGAAAGAGTTAGTATTTTGCTAACTTAAGACAAATCTATCTACAAGATAAGATATATGCAACTAAGAGCACACTCACTGATCTAGGACTAGCTCTAGTAAGGCTGGATGATAGGATCATCCAGACCCAACAATTAATAGAAGTTGATGAATTCATCAAATTGGTAGAATTCAAAAGCTTTTTGTATAAGGTAAAACAACTTGAATTAATTCTCAAAATGAAACTTGGAGAATTAGATGAACAAAGGCTAGAACTAGTTGAGACTTTGCAAGCCTATGATCCTAATAGTGAAGTCATGACTCTCGAGGAGGCAAGAGATCTTGTACAAAGAAGAGGGATGTTTTTGGTGCCTAGATGGGATTTGGAGCATTCATTTATGCTTGATTAGATCAAAAGATATGAAAATATCATCTCATATGAGGCAATGGGGCTAATGGACTACAAAGAGGAATAGGGTTCAACATTGACACCAACTCTTTAGTAGTTTGGACCATGGCTCCTGTAGAAAATAAATTGACATTGATGGATGTGCAGAGCACATAACAGGGCAACATGGTTGTGTGGATTTTACATGGAACTTCAGGCACAAAGATCTCAAACACCATGGATAAAAGTACAAAGTTGTGTCACCTTTCAAGATGACTTATAAAAATCACTAAATTTGAGTATTTCTATCTAAAAACCATTTTTTTTTCAAACATATGATCTTTGATAAAACTATTCTAGCTAATTTCAATATGGTCGCACACTTTTCCTATTGGAAATGTCTATTAAATGCATCTTTATATTGGTTAGTATCCAATTACTAAAAAAAAAAATTACTTTAGAAAATTGACATTTCAATAACTCTTACTGTTTATTATGATATTTTTTTAATAACATATATAGACACAATTTTATAGAGTTCAAAGTAAAGAATATTCTTATATAGAGTTCATAGTATTTTAATTAGATTTAGAATATTAAAATGTCATTATCTCTCTTAATGTAATGTTTACTTTCAAATATTTTGAAATACTTCATAGAAGGGGTTTGTCCAAACCAAAGTTCATAAGGTGTCTTACCAATGCTTTATCTTATTTGTACTTTGTTCACAATGCACACTATAGTATTTATCGTTTCTCTCAAAAAGATCTTAGATACACTATTCTCAAAAATCATTACGCTTTTGTCAATGTTCTATTTCTCTTCAATATTATACCATTTTGATTAGTTGTTTTAGGGGCTAATAGTTGTCTCTTAATATCATTATCTTCAAAAAAATTGTTAAACTCATTTGAAGTCAATTGTCCTCCTCTATCAGATCTCAAACATCTAATCTTCAAACAAGATTCATTCTCAACTCTACTCTTAAATATCTTGAATTTCTCAAAATCTTCATATTTTTCTCTAAGAAATGATACCCAAGTTATTCTAGTGAAATAATCAACAAGATTCATTAAATGCTTTCACCATAGAATGGTCTTGTCTTATTATGACCACTAAAGTATGTATGCATAATTTCCAACTTTGTATATGTAGTAAAATTATTGCTTGAAAATGAACTTTTCTTCTATTTTTCCATTACGCGTTCCTTACACAACACATTAGCAGGTTTCACAATCTTGGGAAAATCTCTTACTGCAAGTGTATTATTGGTCTTCATAATGTTATGAAAGTTGACATGAAAAAATATCTTATGCTAAACCAACTATCATCCACCTTGGAAACAAAACATGCCATATCAATAGGATTCAATTGAAATAAATTACCTTGTATCCTTGTACTAGTACCAATCAATGTGACATCTTTATATTTGATAATGTAGGTCTTGTCTATAAACTACAACTAAGAACCCTTATCCATTAGTTGTCCAACACTCAAAAGATTATGCTTCAAACCATCAAAATGTAAACAATCACCAGTGTTGGTCTTTTCACCAAGTGTAATAGATCCTTTTACTTTTATATGATAGGCTACATTATTTCCAACTCCAACAATTCCTCCATGATAGCTATTGAATTCAACAAATTAATTCATATCTCTAGTCATGTGATGAGAAAAACCACTATCAATAATCCAATCAAATTTATTCTTTTCAAATTTTGACACTAATGCTTTTTCTTCTCTAACATCTTATTTTTTAGGGATTTCTTCCTAAACATCAACAAATCTGATCTCATAATGTTTATCATCACTTTCACTCAAGAATTCTTCTAGTCTAGCATAAAATTGTTCATCAATTGCTAAAAGGAAATATTTAAGAATTCTTGATTTGTAGGGCTTCTTAACCTTCTTAACTCTCTTAGCAAATCAAAAGAATAATTAATAAGTTAATTAAAATTCCAAAATAATTTTTTAATGTTTAGGTTCTCCCCTCATAACTAGGGAAAGATTTTCTTGAATCTTCCTTTGTTTTTCAAGTTGCATCCTGCTAGTACTAGCATAATATCCACTTGTACTTTCACTCCTTGTCAACATAGGTTGAACACTCAATGTGCTAAAATTAGTTTCAACTCTAGGATATTCTTCACTCTATCTCATCCATATTTTTGCTAATTATAATTTTCCAAGAAGTCTCTCCTGTAAAAAAATTTGTCAAGGGAATAACTTGTTCAATCATTTGTGTGGTCCTTCTATATGCTAGTGTCAGAGTCTTTAATGAATTCCATATAACCTCATCTTCATTTTTTTCTCTTTCAAAAGTAATGAGTCCTACAAGAATTTGTGCTATTCTTCAAAAATAACTTCTCATGGATTCATCTTCAATAATTTTAGCATCTTGACATAGGCATACCCAATTTCATAGTCTAACCACTTGAGCGTGATTACCACCTTCAAGTGTACTTTGAAAAGTAGTCCAAGTTTCAAAGGAGGTCTTAACAATTTTATCTTGGTGAATTTAGTTTCAATAAGAGATGATAATAATATTTCTCTTGCAAGCATACTCAATATGAATATATTTGTTGATCTTCAACATAGCCTTTAAGGTCCATTTCTTCAACCACTTCCTTTTCACTCTTAGTAATAAACCAATAACTTGGACACATGCATACCAAATATTTCTTCATCTTTTCCTTCCAACTATAATAGTCAACTCCATCAAACTTTAGACTTTCGTTCCTAAAGTACTAGTGTAGGAACACCTAGGTAAGCCTAATTATTAACCCAGGGTTCCTAGTTGAGTTTTGGCTTATAGTGTCCTTAGCCAAGCCACTAGGATAATAAGGGGCCTCATGATTCCTAGAGTTCTTTTTATCCATTAGGAGGTTAATTTGAGTCTTTAGGACCATGGAAGATGGCATATTTGTCCAAGTTGCTATGTAAACTGCAAGTGTTGTCATTCTTGCTAATAGGGACATTTGTCCATCTGTAAAGATAAATTGGAGAATGAAGAGATGGAATGTTAGTTTCATGTCCTAGATGAAATATACAAACATTTTTCAAATTTTTAAGGGGCTTTGACAAAGCTTGGTCCATGTGGACAAAACATTGTTAAGTTGCATGACAACTTTTATTGTAAAATGTAAGAGGTTGGATAACCAATAAAATAGGATGGATTATTGATAATAAGTCCATATAAGTCCTCCTTTGACCTTGAACAAGGGTTAGATGGCATTGTGAAGGAATTTTGTTGAATGAGCAAGTATGTTTCAAGGTTAATTTTGTCACAGTATGGATTTTTGTGTACTTGAGGGCATTCGATGAATTGAATTTGTAATCTACTTGGCACATGAATTGTCATATGTGATTTACTAGTTTTATGTGTGAGTAGATAGTTTGTGGGATCTATTTCATTCTCTTTTTGTAAATATTTTTGTTTCTTCTTAGTTGTTTTCCTGAACCAAGCAATTTGGGAAAATTGAGTTTTAACTCATCTTTCCACTAGGGAAATGGTATGATATCTTGGAATGTGTGATAATAATCCTTGTATTATAGGTATGCAAGTGTGTGGGCAGTTATGCCCTAGGCAAGCCATGAGAGCGTGGTTAGGGATTATAGTGATGGAAACAATATATGAGGTGATTGAATTCCATAATTGCTTCAATCACAGTAGATGGGGAGAAATATATAAGAGTGCAAAATCCCTATGCAAAGGAGACCTTTGAGGAAACTGTTTAATGGAATTTTGAATAAACCCTTTATGTTTTTAGTTAGTATATTAGCATACACTTATTTTTAGGCTTAAAATCAACATTCCACTATACAAACATGTTGGAGAAATGAGACCAAGTGAATCCTAAATAGCTCCCAAAAGGGTATCCAAATGTGAAGTTATTTTTTCACCTATTTAAGACTTTTTCTTAATTAAGTAGGAAGTAGTGAGTTTGGAGACCTAATTCTTTGTAGCCTATTTAGTCCTAAATTGGAGTAGTTTCTTGCAAATAGTGCAAATTTAAATGGATTTTCTATGGGTGAACATTGTAATGGTCTCAAAAACCTAGGAAAAATCCTCTCCCTTCATGTTGAGTACATTGTGGCCATGTGAGGGAATTTGGTATAGGTGAGCCATTAGAGCATCTAAGGAACTTTTATAGAATGAAGCTAGGTTATAAATTGGCGTAGAAAAGTTAAAAAGGGAAGAAATTGGAGTTATGATCCTTCCAAGTAAGGGTTAGTGAAAGAACTCTATTAGGGTAGAGAAGACGTCTAAAGAAAACCATAGGAGAAGTTAGGGTTGAGGAGCAATACTTATTCTTACATCAGAGTAGTATCAGAGCCCCAAGAGATTTGGGATTATGGATAGATGTTCTAGATAGTAGAAGAGTTAATAGGCTACATAAATATGGTTACTAATGTAGAGTTAGCTAAGGATATGGGTAAGAAAAGTGGAAAAAATAGAATCCTTGAAGAAGCCCTAAAAGAAATGAAGACTAAGCTAGAAGAAGTTGTTGAAGTAGAAAACAATAAAGATAAATAAGGTTGAAGAAGTGAAAGAGGAATGGAAAAGGTTGATTAGGAAGAAATAATACCTAAATCAGACCCTCCTTTGAATTAAGAGCCATTCTTGAAGGTCATCATAGCACTAGGAGTAAAATCCCCAAAAGGAATCCCATTGCTTAATCGAAGGATGGACATAGATACAGTGATGGATTTGTTTGAAGGGATGGAAAACCATGTTGAATGTGAAGGTTTCATAGAGGCACAAAAGGTGAAGGTCACCAAATCAAGACTTGGGGGATCAACGTTGACATGGTGGAAGTACTTGCAGGATGAAAGGATCAATATGGGAAAAAAGCATATAGCTAACTTGAATGCTATGATGACCAAAGTGTAGGAGAACTATATACTAAAAGATTATGAGGTACAATTACATAGAAAGAGGCAAGTTCTAAAGAAAAAGGACTTGGATGTGGCCTCTTATATAGAAGAACTCCAAAAACTATGCCTAAGGTAAAAAATTAAGAAGAGGAACCTATTAAGGTAGAAAGATACTTGGGTTGGCTTAAATGGAGCATCCAAGAGGAACTAAGCCTATGGACCCCTATATCTATTTAGAAGTATCATAAAATACCACTTCATGTGGAGGAGAAGAATAGGAAGAAGGTTGTTTCAAAACTCAAAGGTCGAGGTAGAGGCAAAGAGGGCATAAAGGTGGATACTAGGGTAGTAAAATTGATCAGAGAAATCAAGGTGAGTCTAAGCTACCAGAGAAGGGCAGTGAATCTACTCCAAGGGGAGGTTATTCAAGAAGAAGAGGAAATAAGGGAGGCTTAAATAAAGGAAGGGGTACAGGTAGGAGAAACTTATTTTTTTCAAGAATCAAGTGTTACACTTGTGGTTAATTGGGCCACCTTGCATATAGATGTCTTGACAAGCCTACTTCTTCAAGTGGAGATAAGAGGGTTTCCTATGCTCAAGAAGACTCCATTAGTTATAAAGTATCTAAGATAGATCATATTGAGTCAAAGAGAGGAGAGAAATAATTAATTTTCAAGAGAGTATTGATTAGACAACTAGCTAAGGATGAGCTCGACTAGGAGAACCTTGTTCAGAATTAGGTGCAAGATTTTGGGCAAGGTGTGTAAGTTGGTTTTTGATTCAAGATCTATAGACAGTATCATATTAGTGGATTTAGTGGGGATGATCAATTTAAACAAGGTATCTCATGTTAACCCATACAAGGTTACATGTTTGAAAAAAGGGAAAAGTATGTTGGTGAATGAGCAAACTTTAGTTAATTTTTCAATTGCACACTACAAGGACACATTAATTTGTGACATATTGCCTATGGATTCATGTCATCTAATTTTGGGTGGACCATGTAAATATGATAGAGGTGCTATCTATGATGGCAAAGATAATTCTATCTCTTTCAAGAAGGATGACAAAACTTTTAAGATTTAGTCTTTGTTGGAGGAAGATGAATCACAATCTAAAACTCCTATTGTGTTGTTGAGTAGTGGGAAGGAGTTCATCAAGGCTCTTAAACATGAAGATAGTGAAGAATATGCCATTATCCTTAATCCTAAGGATGAAGAGAAACCTAAACAAGAGCCTTTACCCACTTAGATCCAAGAGATACTTGAGAAATATAAGGACATGGTGAGTAATGGAACATCTACAACTTTACCCCCAAGGAGAGTGATAAGTCATCTTATTTAATTTGTACCTTATACTTCATTACCTAATAAGGAAGCCTATAATATTACCCCATATTAGAATAGGTACTAGTAGGTTTGGCATCCAAGAAAGGAGGAAAATGTAGGCTTTGTATAGACTCAAGGGCCATCAACATGATCAATATAAGGTATAGGTTTCCCATACCTATAATTTAAGACTTGATGAATTGTCTTGGAGGAGCTGAATAATTCAAAAAATTGGACCTCAAAAGTGGTTACCTTTAGATAAGTATAAAGTAAGGTGATGAGTGGAAGACAAATTTCAAAACTAGAGATGGATTATATGAGTGGATTTTTATACTATTTGGGCTCTCAAATGCTCCTAGCACATTCATGAGGCTCATGAATTAAGTGTTAAAGGATTACATTGGAAGGTTGGTGGTGTATCTTGATGATATATTCATCTTTAGTAAAATAAGAGAATAAGAAATAAAACATGTGGATATGGTGTTAAGGAACTTGCATGAGCAGAAATGGACAATCAATTTGGAAAAGTGTGAGTTTCTGAAGAAAGAGCTTGTATACCTTGGATTTATAGTACCCAAAGGGTCTTTCAAGATGGACCATGACAAGGTTTTAGGTATCCTAAACTAGCACCACCTACAACAAGTGAGGTAAGAATCTTCCATGGTTTAGCTTAGTTTTATAGGAAATTCATTAGGAATTTTAGTGGTATCTGTACATCATTGTTAGATACCATTAAGGTGGGAGTGAAAACTAAGTTTAGGTGGACTTTTGAAGTAGGAAGTTCAATTGAAAAGTTGAAAGAACAAGTTGCCACACAACCTATCCTTAAACCACCTAGTTTTGAGAAATTGCTTAGCCTTGAATGTGATGCAAATGTGATGGCAGTTGTAGGTGTGTTGAGTGAAGAAGTTAGGAAAGTAGACTTCTTTAGTGAGAAACTAAATCAACCTAAGAATAAGTACTCTTCTTATGACTTGGAGTTATATGCTTTAGTTCAGTCTCACAAGAGTTGGAGGCATTACCTTCTACCCAGGGAATTTGTGGTGTTTACTAACAACCAAGCCCTTAGCTACATAAATACCCAAGAAATTTTTAGAAATATGCATTTGAAGTGGATCGAATATATTCAAGAATTCACATTCACTACCAAGCATAAGAAAGGGAAGATGAACAAGATGATAGATGCACTAAGTGGAAGAATGCTCACCATTCAAGAAGTTCAACTCCATGGCATTGGTATTTAGATTTTTAATGATGTCTACAAATCTAATAAAGATTTCACTAAAGCCTACAAGGTATGCTTTGAATTTCAAAATTAATTTTATAGTCTTTTTGTTCATTATAACTTACAGAGTGGACTATTGTATAAGGGGAACCATTCATGTGTTGATAAGGGTTATATGAGAGAGAACCTTATTGAAGTGAAGCATAATGGTAGCCTAAGTGGACATTTTGGTATCAACAAGATCCTAGAGTTGGTCCAAAGGTTATACTATTGGCCAAAGTTGTCAAGAGATGTGACAAGATGTGTTGAACAACATGTGGTGTGCATGAAGAAAAAAGTAGGAGATAGTAATGAAGGTTTATACCAACCTTTACCAGTCCATAATAGGCCATGGGAGTGTGTTAGCATGGACTTCATTGTTGCATTACCCAAGAAAAAATAGGGTTGTGATAGTGTCTATGTTGTGGTGGATAGATTAAGCAATATGGGCCATAAATTCATACCTTGTAAGACTACCCATGATTCTAGCCATATATCAAATCTATTTTTTAAGGAGATTGTGAGGATCCATAGACTATCCCTAAGCATAGTTTCAGATAGGGGTGTCAAAATTTTGAGTCATTTTTAGAAAACCTTGTGGAGTAGGTAAGGAATTAGCCTATCATTTGGATCAACTTACCATCCTTAGACTGATGGTCAAACTGTGGTGGATACTAGGACATTATGTAAATTTTTAAGGTGCCTAACTAAGGAATATGGGAAAACATGGGATATGATTGTTCCTTAGGCAGAATATGCATATAATGACAATGTTAATAGGACAACCAGTAGGATCCCATTTGAGATTGTTTATGGGATGCATCCAAGGAGTGTGTGTGGACTTAGGGGTCTTGGAGCTATGGAATATAGGAGTGAATAGGATGAAGACTTCAATCAATCCATGAAGGAGATCCAAGAATAGTTGAAGAAGACAATACAAGAATGTACTAAAAAATCAAAGTCTAAAGTGGATGAGAGGAGGAAAGATGTTCATTTTATAGTGAGGGACTATGTCATGGTACATTTTAATAAGTCTAGGTTACATAAAGGAGTACCTACAAAACCAAAAATAAATAGAGTGGGACCCTAAAATTTTTTGCCTAAGTATGGACCTGATGCCTATAAGGTGGGTCTGCCTAACGATCTAAACACCTCACCGATATTCAATGTTGTATACCTAGAAAGGTATAAAGGGCCTTTATCAAAAATAGATGTGAACATATAGGAGGTCAGTAAGGATGTAGAATCTCATGTTCTACCTCCCAAGACACAACTAGAGGCAAAGAAAATACTAGATTTGGGAATCAAGAAGACCACTAGACACATGGTGTACATGGAACACCTCATCAAGTGAAAGGACAAGCTAGAGTCAATGAAAACATGATTTGAAGATACAAATTTCAATAAGGTCAGAATAGCTGATAAGATATTATCCATAAGGTTGACATGATTTGCTCTTGTGGGGAGCATGGTGCACGAGCACCTAGGTAAGGCTAATTGTTAACCTAGGGTTGGGTATATGCAGGATCATGGTCAACCAAACTATGCTCTTAAGTGGCAATAAAAAATCAAAAAATTAGGGTTATGTAAACTTGACATGCAATATTCTACTTGTTATTAAATTTATATCAAAAAGTTGAGAGAAAAGAATCTCTAGAAAATTGAATCTAGTTTCTAGAATACTAGGACTTATCTCAAAAAAAAATTGATTGGTCAAAATTTTGAAAATTAATGCAATATTACAAAATTTTTGGAACAAAAATAAGAATTAGATGTATGTTTGACCACCTTAATCAAAATCAAATGATAATATTTTTTAATAATATTCTAGATATAAGTAGTAAACTCATTCTTGGATATGACACATATTTTTGGGTATTTTTATTCTAAATAAATAATAAATAATAAATTTTTGTCTTTAGTATTTTTGGAATAAAAACACTTTCATGTCTAACCACCTTAACTAATTCAAAACTCTTCAAAATTCAATTTTGCATTTTTTCCCCTTATAGTAGAAGAAACATAGAATGTGATGCATCTTTTGGATTTAAAAAATATTTTACTATTTGAAATTTATAGTTTCTTTTCAAGTAGTGTGTCAGTCAACACTTTATGCATAACTCCATTAAAAAAAAAAGTAATAATTACTTACTAAACTCATAATTTTACAAACTTTAAATTTTTGGAAAGATAAGAACATTCTTAAGAAACCATTTTCATTTCATCAAATTTTGGTGAAAAAGAAGTCATTAGCTATATGTTTGAAGTAAAAATCACATAAAAACAGGCCAAAAGCACATTTTTAGGGTGTTTTTAAAGTTGACCATATAGGTTTGGTATCAAAAGACATAGTAGACTTTATAAAGATATTATTTTTTTTCATTTAGTATCAGGGTGGGTGGTAATAACATTGGAATAGATTTTGAAATGGTTTGAGATATTTTAGAACTACATATTTTTCAGATCGCCACTTTTTGGCGCACCATGATCCTGCACATACTTCATTCCTAGTTGAGTTTTTCCTTATAGTGACCTTAGCCAAGTGACTAAAATAATAAGGTTTCTCATGATTCTTGGAGTATGGTTTAGCCATTAGGAGGTCAAGTTGAGTATTTAGGACCATGCAAGATCACTCATTTGTCATGGTTGCTAGGTAAAGTGCAAGTATTGTCATTCTTGTTAATACAGACATTTGTGCATCTGTAGGGATGAATTGGACAAGGAAGAGATGGAATGGAAGTTGCACTTCCTGGACGACATATTAAAACATTTTTCAAAGTTTTAGGGGGCTTTGAGAAAACCTAGTCCATGTGGACAAAAAGTTGTCAAGCTGCATGACAACTTTACAAAAATTACAAAAGTTGTCATGACAACTTTTATTGAAATTAAGTGAGATTTTGAGTAAGAGGAGCATAACCACCTCAAAGTAGTTTGAATATGGAGAATGAGTCCATATAAGGCCTCCTTCAACCTTGAACAAGGGTTGCATGGCATTGTGATGGAATTTTGTTGATTGAGCAAGTATGTTTCAGGGTTAATTTTTTCATAGTATAGTTTTTTGGCTTCTTTAGGGAATTTGATGGATTGAATTATGTACTATACCTAGTGCATGAGTTGTTAAATGTGATTTAGTAGTTCTATGTATAATTAGATAGTTTGTGGGATCCATTTCATTCTTTTTTTTGTAAATATTTTGGTTTTTTCTTATTTGTTGAATGTCTTGAACCAAGCAATTTGCCAAAATAGAGTCTTAACCCACCTTTCCACCTTGCCAATGGTATAATCTCTTGGAATGTTTGTGAATAATCCTTATACTATAAGAATGCAAGTGTGTGGACACTAGAAAGAAAGTTTGGGAAAGTTATAGTGATGCCCTAGGCAAGCCAAGAGAGCATGGTTAGGGATCACAATGATGGAAACTGCACATGAGGGGATTGAATGCCATAATTCTTGACAATTAGCTAATAAAGATATATAATTTTTTTCATTTATGGCAACACATGATGTACATGCTTGTAGAAAACCTTAGAAATATAGATACTTAGCTTTTGTACCTAGAAAATTGTCTAAGTATTAAATTGGTTTACAATAGTGTATTGTTTTATATGTAAAATGTTTCTGACATCATATTATGATTAGTGAAGTTATTTGGAGATAACATACATGTTGATGATGATGTTTATAACCTTATAAATCAGTATATATAGTACAGAAAAGAGATATTCACATTCTACCAGTGAAACAAAATAGCAAAATTAAAGATGAGGAAATTATTTTGTTTACAAAATAATTACTTGATGAATTAGGGTCGACATCCTAGATGTTTACTCTAAGTTGGAAAATTATATTGTGGTCTTATCTAACCTAGCAATTTTTTTTGAAAAGGCATGATATTTATACAAAGGATAACTTGTGAGAAGTAGTGTGCAATAGTAGTGTGATAAGTGATATGCGAACTTTTTGTGAAGTGATATATGCAAAGTTTTTGAGAAAATAATTTCATGATTTGAGATTGAGTTGAGGTTAGAGATTGGTAAAGAAAGAGGATACAACATCGATATAACTAAGAACTAATTACTTGTTTGGGTATTGAGCTTTTCTTTTAATTAGAAGTGCATGTTTGGGTAGAGCTCTTCTTCTAGATCTATTGTACTACAACTCCTAATAGGGACTCTCTATACTAAATTTTCTCATTGACTCCTAACAGGATCCATCCTCTAACAAGGAGCATATGTATTAGTATATTATCTAGTGGGTATCATCCTCACCAGGGTTTTCCCTTGGCCAGGGTTTCCCTAGTTAAAAAAATATGGTGTTATGAGTTCTCTTTATGCATGGTTATTATTTTTGTTCAAAATTACTTGTTTACTTTCTTATGCATGCTACAAAGTAATTAATAATATCTAGTTGGAAATAAAAAGTTTGTAGAATATTGATTCACCCCCCTCCCCCTCTCAATATTCCCTATTTCTAACAATTGGTATCAAAGCATTTTCATGATGCAAGGAAGCTATGGTAGACCTTGGACAACATTTGAATATTGGACAAAGATTTCAAAGTAGATATTTGATTTCAAAATGTAATTGACAGCTTTTTGTGTTTGCAAAGTATGCAATTAATGCAAGTTCAAATTGAATGAATAGAATGCAGTACAAACTTAATTATCACTTCATTGCGATCACATCAGAATCATAGAGCACTTAGAAGTGACTTGTCAAGGAAATTTTGAACTAAATCCTATTTCAAAAAGTGGTATTTATATTGTTTCTCCACATAATTTCTTCAATAAAGTTTATATTTGTTAAAATCATGGATATGTCAATAGTTCATATTGTTCAGAATGAGGAAAGACTAAAATTGAAAATTATTTCCATGAAACTCATAGAAGGAAACCCTAATTCAGTATTATCTATTATTCTAAACAATGTAATGTATTTGAAAGATGTAGGAAGTTATCTTAATAGAAAGTTTGAAACTATTGAGAGTGAGCATATGAACAAAAATATGGAAATTGTCTTTAACCATGATCTATCAGCAAAGTTTGGATTTGAACATTTGAAAGAACTAGACCTATTCAAATATCACTTCTACATAGAATTCCAGCTAATGAAGAATGGACTTAGATCATAGTAAGTAGAATTCATGATGGAAAAATATGGATAGAAGACAATGTAGTTCACATTTCAGCTGACCTTATTCATGAGGTAACTAGTCTTAGCAAACAAGGCAGTGTACCTATAGGTGAGAAACTAGTTAAGAATAAGGTTGAGAGCTACACTAAGGCAGTTTATAATGGGAAGGCCATTGGGATTAGCACCATTAAACAAGATTATGTAAGGTTTCGAAGCAAAATCATTTCCTATTCTATTTGTGCAAGTTCTGATATTGATAAATTATCAGCAGGATTCATCTATGTAGCTTATAAGATTTGTGTTGAGAAAGAACAAGTTAATCTAAGTGAAATTTTGAGATTACAACTCCTTGAAAACTTAGAAAAAATCAATAGGACCATGAATGGTGTGTTTATATTCTAGTCATTAAGGGATATATATATATTCTTTCACGTACTTAAGGGATTTCCATACTTATAAGTTATAGAGACTATGAGTAGTGAGAAATGTACCATGGAAAAGATTACAGATGTATGTAGAAGACATCCAATAGACAAAATCTTAGATAGTGGAAATTTGATCATGAAATTTTTTTAGAATGAGATGAAACAAAGATTTAGAATTGCACCTACAATTGTAGAAAGATTGAAAAATGATATATGTGTTATGGTTGGTGTAGATTTAACTCATATTGAAGTAGTAGAAGCTGGGGAAACATTCCTTTATCTCTTAGGTTATGAGTTAAGTGATGATGTAGCAATTGGATATATTGATCTATTGTCGAACTCCTTAAAGGACCAAGTTGAGTATAGATTTGGGACATATGAAGAGATTATGTGGTTAGCTTATCAAGCACCTTAGAGAAAGAATCTCACAAAAAAGATTGATACAATAATGAAGAGAGCTCTAACTAAGGCCAGTATGATAGAAAGTGAATCACATGCAATTAAGTAAACAACAAAAGAAGGAATAATGTATGTGTAACCATTATCAGTTTGGCAACCATCTGATGTGTCAATTGTAGAAATGCCTCTAGAAAAAAGCATTCAATATGCTTCAATATTAGCTAAACAACCATGTGAGCCGAAGAGAAAATTTGAAAGACTAGAAGGAGCTATGACTACCAAGACTAAAAGAGTCAAGCAAGAGCCTATTAGACCAGGTAAAAGATAAGTCATTATCAACAATTGTGGAATCCACTAAAGAAGAAGAAGAAGAATTCCTGAAGTAAAATAGGAAGAAAAAGTTACTATTTCTAAATAGTTAGTAGGTAAAGCAAGGCAACCTTGGAATCCAAAGACTTAGAAAATCAACTCAGCCATTGCAAATGAAGGGAACTTTGTTTAGATGAAAAAATTATATGATTTATATATAATGGTATTGAAAGAGATTAGATTGATATATCTACTATGAGATATATGATTGCTAATCATCTAAAAATTTGGGACATTGAAGGTACAATAAATTAGAAAGTCTATGAAAAACTTATAGAGATGAAAGCACTATCTCAAGAAGAGGATATGGAACTTCAAAAAATCCATGTTAAGGAATTTATGCAAAATAGATGATTAGGAAGAAGTCAAGAAATTGTTGAACAAGATAGCACCCTACTTAAGGAACAAGATAAGATCATTTCTATTTATGGAAGGTGAGAAGAATACAATAAGGAATAAAATAGCTAAAGCTATTAGTCAGATGATGATAGAGTCAAAGACAACACCTACACTAGCACCTAAAACTTCAAAAGTGTCAATAAGTGGTGAAACTATGCAGATTGAGTAGATCAATGTTACTATCAAAATTTATGACACTAACCCTTTTGAAAGTTTCAATCAGCCTAAACCTTAGGTTCATGTCATTCAAGATTAGTTGAAAAAAATTGAAGAAGAGAAAAGGCAATTAGAGGTAGAAAAGAGAAATATTGAAGAAGCTAATTAGAAATTACTTGAAGAAGAAATCAAAAGGAGAGTAGAGGGAGAAAGTAGAAAAGAGTAGAGGAGGAAGAAAAGAAAGAGAAGGAAAGAAAAGTAAAGGAGGAGAAAGAGAAAGAAGACAGAAGAGATAAGGAGGTAGCAGAGATTAACTAAACTGTCTAGTTCATCTACTCTAGTTTTTTCTTGCTACCCTAACAAGTGATGATGATGACTAAACTAACTTGATCTCATATATTACAACACTAATTGAGAAGAACAAAAAAATAAAAAAATCTTACAAAGAACCTTAATGGAGGCAACTAACAAATTACATAGTACTCTGGCTATCAAGCACAAGCAGTGTTAAAGTCTTTTGATGAGGAATTTATAAAATTTCTAAATGTTGTAGAGTCCAAGGCCCATATTTCTCATGATGCTAATATATTTAGCACCATTTTTTAGAATATCAAGAATGATTCGCTAGGTCTTGATACTTGTATCAAGGAACTTTGGAGATGTCAACAAGATGGAAAGGTATTGTACATTAGGAGTACTTTATCTCATAATTTGACTAAGGATTTTGAAAACAATATTGAAGAAAACTTGAGTGAGCTAAAAGCTCTATCAAGCTAGATACAACAACCTTCTAACAAAGTTGATGACTTTGAAGGACAAGTGGTCAGTGGTCACAGTGATACTATGAAACTAGAACTTGAGAAAGAACATATTTTTAAGAGATTATTAGAATTCAAAGAGTATATTGCTCTAAAAATATCAACTATTGAGAGATAGTTGGAGGAATGTGTCAAATCCAAGGACACCTATTCAAATTTCTTATACTTTGATCTCAATGCAGTTGAGATTGCATCATATGTCCTACATGCAACTCTCACTTCTACTGAAATAGCCAAGGATACATAGGTAAAAGGTTTGAATAATCTCAAGGAAAGTTTTGATGATCTCATGAAGATGTTATTAGCTTAAGATAGATGAACAGAGTTTTTGACAATAGATGAATAGTTTTGATAGTTTTTTCTTGACATTCTACCCTTTGTCATTGATGTCAAAGGGGGAGAAGATGCATGATAAAATTTTCAGGTAAGGTATGAAATCATATCAAAAGGGGGACCAAGATGGATCAGTTGTAAAAGATGATTAATGTATTGATATTGTAATGTTTTGGACAAGTTTTTTGATACTTAGCCAATTTTCTCTATGTTATTGCAATCAATGCCAAAGGGGGAGATTGTTGAAAATTGGCTAATAAATATATGTAATTTTTTTTATTTATGGAAACACATGATGTACATGCTTGTAGAAAACCTTAGAAATAAAGATAATTAGCTTTTGGTACCTAGAAAATTGTATAACTATGAAATTGGTTTGTGTATTGTTTTATATGTAAAATGTTTTTGGCATCATATTATGACTAGTGAAGTTAGATAGAGATACTATATATGTTGATGATCATGTGTATAACCTTGGACATTAGTACAAATAGTATGGAAAAGAGATATTCACATTTCACCAGTGAAATAGAACAATAGAGTAAAAGGTAAAGGAATTATTTGTTTACAAAACAATTACTTGACCAATTAGGACCATCATCCTCACTGTTTACTCTAATTTGGAAAAGTATATTGTTGTCTTAGCCAACCTAGTAAAAATTTGTGAAGTCACGATATCTATACAAAGGATATCTTATGAGAAGTAGTGTGCAATTTTATTGTGATAAGTGATATGAAAACTTTTTGTAAAGTGATATATGTGAAGTTTTTGAGAGCCTAATTTCATGATCTAAGAAAAAATTTTAGTTACAGATCAATCAAGAAAGAGGATACAACATCTATATACCTAAGAACTAATTACTCATTTGGGCAATGAGCTCTTCTTGTAATTAGAAGTGCATTCTTGGGCAATGAGCTCTTCTTGCATCTATTATAGTACAACTCCTAACAAGGTTGGAATCTCCTAATAGGGACTCCCTATACTAAATTTTCTCATTGACTCCTAATAGGGTTCATCCTTTAAAAAGGAACATATATATCAATATACTATCTAGTGGGTATCATCCCCGTAGAGGTTTTCCCTTGGCTAAGGTTTCCCTTGTTAAAAAAAATGGTGTTATGAGTTCTCTTTATGCATGGCTATTATTTATGTTTAGCATTAATTATTTACTTTCTTATGCATAGTACAAAGTAATTAATAATATCCAATTGGCAACAAAAGTTTGTAGAATATTGATTCATTCCCCCTCTCAATATTCCCTATTTCTAACAATAATTGGTTCAATCCAAGTAGATGGGGAGATAGATATGAGGGTGGAGAATCCCTATGCAAAAGGAGACCTTCTAGAGACTTTTTAATGGGATTTTGAACAAAGCCTTGTGTTTTGAGTTAGTAAATTAGCAACCCCTTATTTTATGCTTAAAATCATCGTTCCACTATATGGGAAAGTTGGAGAAATGACAATAGGTGAATCCAAAAGAGATCCAAAAAGGGTATCCAAATGTGAAGTTATTTTGCCACCTCTTTCATACTTTTTTTGAATTAAGTGTGAAAAAGTGAGTTTGGAGGCCTAATTCCTTGTAGCCCTTTTAGGCCTAAATTGGAGAAAATTTTCTTTGAATCAATATAGAATTCAATGTATTTTTTATGGGTGAGAATTGTACTGGTCTCAAAACCCTAGGGAAAATCTTCACTCTCATGTTGATTACATCATGGCCATATGAGGGAATTTGGTATAGGCAAGCCATTAGAATATTTAAGGAGCATTGCTAGAATGAAGCTAGGTTATACATTGGTGTGGACACATTGAAAAGGGAAAAGATTAAAGTTGTGATCCTTCCAAGTTAGGGTTAGTATAACAACCTTGTTAGGCTAGAGAAGAGGCCTAGAGAAAACCATAGGAGAAGTTAGGGTTGTGGAACAAGACTTGTTCTTACATCAAGTATGCCATAGATCTCCTTACATTTCTAATCTTTTTATTAAAGGACCTAATGTTTTAATATCAATCATTTGAAAGTAAAGTCCACCAATATATCTAGGGTGGGGGGGGGGGGGGGGGTTGTTGTGGTGGGATGGGGGAAGGAGGGGTGTGTGATTCAATAATGTAATTAAAACAACTCTCAATATCCTTATTAATATTGATACATGCAAATAATAGATGCAAAAAATACAAAGATCACCCTACAAAATAACACCAAATTTTCTCACTAGGGAAACCCTTGATCACAGGGTAAACCCTAATGGGGATGGCTCCTACAAAATAATGTATTGATATATAAGATCCTTATAAGAGGATGGATCCTATTGAAGTGAATGGAATGTATTCATTATATATCACTCACTATTAGGAGACTATGAATCCCTGTACTTTGAAATACCAACCTTGTTAGGAGTTGTGGCACCCCTATTAGGAGTTAAATGGAGACAAAAGTGTTGGATAACTGAGAGGGGTGTGAAGTAGTTATGTCTAGTTAACTGACAACCCTTTCAAACATTTCATCACCATCAAAGAAACATAAACATCAAAAAAAATAACTTCAATACATCCAATCACTTGGTAGACATTTCCAATATAAAACTCAACTCATACATAAAACATTTTCCAACTATTATCAAATTTTTAGTTGCATTACTAACTATCAATAAATTTCTAATAATTACTTAGTGATGATATAGTTATTAAAAATTTGTAGTAAACTATAAAACATGTAAATCAACTTGCAACACAAATAACATTGGCACAACTTTGGCACCAATATTTAACATGTAAACCATGATAAGGAAAAAAATAACTAGGACTCGCAACCTTAAAAAATCACTCTTGTAAAATGATCTCTACTAAGAGACTACCTAGTTAAACGTCACACTTTATCAAAGTGATCTTGTTAGAGGATTTTTCCAAAAGATCATCTAGACCTTATCACTCCCTATCTAGGACTAAATAGAGTGGCTTGATTTAAAGGACTAACAAACACCACTAATCGATGTTACTATATAGAATTTTAATGACTTGTTAGTTCCACTCGGTGCTTTTGAGGTTTTTTGCTACAATGGTCAAATAATAATAGTCTAAAATGACCTATTAAGAATAGTAAATACCAAGTTTCTTATTCATATCTCTATTCTTTCTCATTCTCTATCTTTTACTTAGTTAGTTTCTTTTGTCTACCATAAACTCCATTCTTTTCTTTTCTTGGTTTACTTAGCTTAAATGTTTCTTCTGTACCTTCAACAAATTCCCTATTTACAACAACTACTAATGTTCCAACATGGTCTTCTTTTTGTTAGTAATAGGAGATCAACTTCATGCCTTTTCAAAATTAGCTTAGTAGATCAACAACATTAACCACTTCAAGTTCTAGTAACCTAAAATTGTCATTTTCTTCTCCTCAATAGATTTCTCAATGCTTCCACATCCTTCCACATTTTTTTATTTTAATTAGAATTATCAATCATACGTTTACAAAAAAAATCCTTAATATGATAAATTTACACACATATAAAACATAATTTTAAATAGAACTTTGTCTCGGTCCTTATCCTTCTTCATTTTCCTTCATTAGATCCTTCTTCTTTTGTTCTCCATCATTGATCTTGTGACAAACTTTGAAACTGTCTTTATACCTTCTACAACTTTTCAAATTTTCATCAAAATTAGGTTCAAACTCATTCCTCTAGTTTTCACTCATTAAACATTACAATTACTTGGGTAACATAAAACTTGACTAATACTAACTCTCTTGGGAAACATTGTGTTCTTCATTCCTCATTCAATTCACTTAGGAAATACTATAGTCACTCAATGAATACAATCTGACTTCATTAACCTGTTGAATTAGTTAAGCTAGTGATCTTCAATATATTGTAGAAATACATGAATGCAAAACAATCAATTCAATATTACACAATCATTTTCCATCTCATTCAAGTACTGATTTAATACCTTATATATATCAACTCTTGACTTCATCATACTTTCTTGAAATTATCTTCATCAATCAAATCCTCTTAATCAATCAAATGATATGGTACCTTCCTAAGATAACGTTATGTCTAGTCAATTAAGACTTTGACATCAATGGCAATATAATAATTAATATGAATATTTTACACAAGTTCATAACATCATCACCTAATAATAAATTTCAATATTAGTTGGGGATAACAATCTCCCCATTTGGAATTGATGGCAACACATAACACAAGACTCTACGTTACAAACCATTACATAAGATTATCAAATATATACAATGTCAACAATACAACTTTAGAATTGTAATTCTTCAAACTAATACTCAGTTTGTATCTTTAATTGCATAAAATTTTTGACATTCTTCTACATTATTCCACCTTTGATTATGATCTCTTATTCAAGGTGAACATACTCTCTTCTTTATTTACACTTATCCCCATTTCTAGATTGGTCTTCCCTTTGGGTATATTCTCCCCCTTTGGTATATTCTCCCCGTTTGAGTATTTTCTCCCCCTTAGGTATACTCTCCCCCTCTGAAAATAATGCCCAAGGTCATTATAAATTTCAATGTGAAACTTATTAAACATTGTAATTACCTTTATACTTTGTGTGTACAAAATACTTCAAATTCATCAAAGTTAACTTCACAACTTTAGAAAATACTCCTAAAGTGTGAAGACTTTTGTAGCAACTCCATAAGATATTTCAATTCATTAATGAGTTGATGGAACATGCAACTTCTTAGTGAATTTTGGAAAGGGATGAGACCTTGAGTTTATGTCTTATTTACTCACAAGTATCTTTAGGCAATGGCTTGGTAAATATATCAACAGTTTTTTCCTTAGACTTTACATACTAAAGCCTTACTTGATTTTCTTGAACATACTCCCTCAAATAATGATACTTGATTAATGTATGGTTTTTCTTTGCATGTGTCACCAATTTTTTTGATATATTTATAGCAATTGTGTTATTACACTAAATAGTAACAAGATCGGTTTCCCTTCCAACAATTATTTGATCCATATGATATTTGAATAATTTATTGCATTAGCAACATATTCAACTTCAATATTCGATTTTGAAATAGAACTTTTTTTCTTTCGTATCCATGTGATCATCAACTTTTCTCTTAAAAAGAATGTTACTCCACTTGTGCTTTTCTTGTCATCATCATTTCCAACCCAATCAACATCTATGTAGGCTTTGAGATTAAATTCATCTTCTTATAGTGTATACCATAGGCCATAATCTTTAGTTCCTTTGAGATATCTAAACATCCTTTTCACAATAGTCAAATGTGTTTCCCTTGGATTAAATTAAAACCTTGCAACTATTCAAATAGCTAGGGTAATATCTAGTATGCTATATAAAACATATCATAGCTTTCTAATCATAGATTGGTATTGTAATTGATCAACCTCTCTAATAGTGTCTTTTTTTCATAATTTCGCTCCCATCACCATAGGTGTACCAATTGGTTTAGATTCATCCATCCTAAATATTTTGAATATTTTTTTCAAATACTTGGATCTAGTAACATAAATACTTTTTTGTGTTTGATAGACTTGTAAATCAATTAAGTTTTTTTATATCTCTCCAACCATTGATATTTCAAATTTAGTACTCATTTGATTGGAAAATGATTTACTTGACATATCATTTCTTCCAAATATTAAGTCATAAACAAATCTTTCAACAATTAGCAAGTTATCTTGTGCTTCATTCTTCAAATACAGATTACTATATCCAATTGTTCTAGCATATCCTATATTAATCAAATAAGAGTGCAACATTTTATAACATGCTCTCAGGGCTTGTTTAAATCCATATAGTTTCTTTTTTTCAACTTGGAGACCATGACCTTCTTTCCATGTTCAAAAACTCTTTCAATTGTTCAATGTGGTCTTCCTCTTCATGTATTCTATTAAAAAATATAGATTTAGAGTCCATTTGGTATACCTTGAATTCATTGTATGTAGCATAAGCCAATAGAGTTATTATTCATTCCAATCTCACAATAGGTGCAAAAATATCACCATAGTCAATTCCTTCTTCTTGTTTCTTAACACTTATCCATTTTATTTAAGTTTTTTTTAATGAAAATCCACTTTGCTTCAATAAGATTCTTATCATCAATTCTTGGTACAAGTTTCCATGTGTTGTTATTTTCAATTTGATCAATATCCTCATTCATAGCATTAATCCACCATTCACCATTCAATGTAGCTTTAACTAATCTAGTCTTAAAATAAGCTATTAGACATATGCCTTCTCTTATTTTCTTCTTGTTTACACTCTTGCACTTCTATCTCCAATTATTTATTTAGGTGAATAGTTCTTCCTCACATATTTGGCTAATACATGTGTAGTTCTCTGATTCTCACTATTTTCTTTCCTTAGTGGTAGTTAAACTTCTTGCTTAGGTTGTATTATCTAGTGCTTGAGTATAACCTTTTGAGATTTGGAAACCAATCTCTTATGCTTTGGTGCAAGTGTCTAATGTTAAGGTACAATTATTTGTAAATTAGGAGCTGCTGCCCGATTCTTTGTAGGTATGTGTTGTTACTCAGGCAGAGTGTCCAATGCATCATCATAAATTTAAAAAAAAACTTGTTATAAGCTTCAAGTTCCTTCTTTCTTTCTTGCTAGATCATTTTTCTCTATAAACTCATCAAATATTTTAGTTACAATTTCAATCACTTTTTTAGTAGTCTTGTTCAAACATTTGTAAGTTTTTGTCTAAGGTGAATGTCCTAGGAATATACGTTTATCTCCTTTAACACTAGGATTACCATTCCTACTATCCTTATGAATATAACATCTACTTCCAAATATTTTGAAATGACTTGCATTTTGTGTATGACCATACCATAACTTATAAAGTATTTTGTTTGTTCCTTTCTTTAATTTAACTCAATTGAATGTATAAATAGAAGCATTGATTACTTCTCCTCATAATATCTGAGAGACCTCCTCCTCAGTCATCAGCATCCTTGTACAATCCATGATAGATATATTTATCCTTTTAGCAATATCCTTTTGTTGTGGAGTCCTTGGTGCAGATTATTATCTTTTGATACAAAAGTTAGTGAATTTAGCAAACATAAATTCACCACCTCTATCTAATCTTAAACATTTCAAATATTTTTGAGTTTCCTTTTCAACTCTTTCTTTGTACCATTTAAAAATATGAAAAGAATGTGATTTCACCTTCGTGAGCATTACAATCATCATTATTGAATAATCATTCACATATAATACAAAGTATCTATCACCATAGTAACTATTAATTACAATTGGACACATAAAGTAGTATGCACTAATTCTAGAATATCATTGTAAGTATGTGACATGCTAGAAAAACTAGAATTTTTCATCTTGTTGAGTTGACATTATTTGCACATAGCATAATCAGGTTTACATAGATTTAGTAAGCCTCTTATTCTTTTCTTTCTACTAGTTTCAAAGTTTACATGACACAACCTTTTATGTCATAACCACACACCCTCAATTCTAGAAAATAAGCATGTATCAACCATAGGATCAAGGTAGAATGATTTACCTTTGGTTTTCATTTGTGTTCCAATAAGATTACCTTCATTATGAAATATTTTGACCTTCTTTTTATCAAATTCTAGCTTGTGATATAAGTATTCAACTGAGAAATACTCAGTAGATTACATTTGAATCCTTGAACCCAATATGTATCATCACATCTTATCTTATCATTCAACATTAGTGATCATTTACCTTTCACTAATTATGGCATGTCACTACCAAACCTAATAGTTCCACCGTCATCAATTTCATTAAATTTTGCAAACTTACAAAGATCACAAGTGATATGATGTGAACAACCACTATCAATAATTTAAGAATCATTGTTTGTAACATGCGAAATAAGGGCAGGTTCATTCTCATACCTTTCACCATTTGGTTCTTCCTTTATTTCAACTTATAGACCATTTCAACTATTTCTTTTTCATCATTAGAACTTGTCTTGGTATGGTCTTCTTCAAAAATATAGCATGAAATCTTTCTTTTTTCTTTGAAATCTATGTTCTTCATGTACTTGTATCTTTTCTTATCATTTTTATAAGAATTTTCTCAATTAGGATATTTAGCGAAAAAGTGACCAGCCTCATTACTTGTGAAATAGATCAAGGGCAACATAGCTTTATATTTACCTTTATCTCTTGATAACCTTGTTGTGAGTAATTCTTCAATCTCATCCAAATCATCTTTAGTTTCATATACACTTTCTTTATTAGTTCTCTTTTTCTTCTTTGAATTATTGATAGTCAGTTGAGACTTAAAAGCATTTCCAATCATAACCACACTATTATCATAATTTCTCAACTCAAATGTGTTGGATACAATTGTCTAATTGTGTGTTGTCTTTAATGTCATAAAAATGTCATATCAGTTGATAGTTAGTGCTTACCAAGCTCACTTGGTCAGCAAGACAATTTTCCTTGTCTACCGAGCATTCCTAAAGTTTACTCTAAAAAGATAGTGTCTATTGAGCTCACTCAGGCATCAAAAGAAATTATAGCAGAGAGCGGTGTTAACTAACTTCTCATGTTTAACAAAGGAAAAGTTGGACAAAGTCAGTGTTCACTGAGTTCACTTAGTTGCCAAAGGATTTTTGCAAGTTAACAGTGTTAATCGAGATGAAACCATCTTAGAATTAGTGTTTAGTGAGCAGGGTCGACTAATAAAGGACTTTGTTGTTTTGGCATGAGAAGCTTAATTATTTGAAGTATTAGTTCCAGCCAACTATGGTAATGATTAACAGTCATTTTAATTTATATTGAGCCAACTTGACAATCTGGATGATATATATATAAGGTCAAGTTGTGGTTTTCAAGTGTGTATAATTGTTGATTAAAAAGAGATAAGAAGAGTGAGAATGAACTTGAAGGATAAGCTGATATCCTTGTGTAGCATAATAGTATTATTCAATCAAGAAGGATCAAGAATGAACCAGAGTAGAGATCTGTAATCAGCAATTTAGTTGCATCACAATCAAGTCATTTCATTTTTACTCTCTAACCATTGTAGCAGTGATCAAAATCTCTTAACAAAGTTGGTTTAACAACCAGTTGTAAATCCTCTAACAAGGTGATAGTTGTATTGAATTGTTTTAAGACTTGTTGCAAGGCCAATCCTAATAAGGTGATTAAATTCTCTAACAAGGTCACACCTTATAGTGTATCTTGTAACCTTTAACAATGTTGGCTCCTAATAGGGATCACTTTAGAAGAGTAAAAATAAATAACTAGTTACATTGGTGGATTTCCCCATATTGGGTTTCCACATTAAATCTGGTGTCTCATGTGTTCATATTATTTCTCTTATGCTTGCAAAATTAATTACTGTTAATCTTAAAATATCTGATAAAAGTAATCCACACTCCACATTTACTGAGATACAACATTTTTTGTGTGTTTACTAAGTAACAACAACAATCAATTTTCTAAGTCTAAATTTTATTCTTGACATCTAAGGAATCTAGGATTTATTTTAGTGGTAACTACTTCACCTCCCCCTCTTAGTTACTTCTATAGTTTCAACAATTGGTATCAAATCTTTTGGTGCTTGCAATAAGGTTTCAAGGACCTAAGCTAAAGATCATGATGTCTTACAAGAGAGAGATTCCAAAGCTAAATAGAGATAAATTTTCAGCATAGTAGGGACTCATGAGACTTCATCTAGCCACCATTAGTGATTTAGGCTTGAAATACCTTGATGAAGAATACAAAACTTGGTACATTATCTATTAGAGATCTTCCTAACAAAAAGAACCATAACATCATGATGATTGTTATTGCATCTGCTCTCAGCTATGATAAATTTGATGAGATCAAAGACTACATAACTACTCTTGATAGGTGGAACAAGCTAAAGGACATCTATGGTGGTGATGAAAATGTAAGGAGAGCCAAAGAAAAAAGCCTTAGAGAATAGTTTGATTAGGTGAGAATGAGAGAAGATGAAAATGTTGCCAAATATGTGGAAAGAATCAAAGCTAGTGTTAGTGCAATCAAAGCTTCTGGAGGAGAGATCAAGGAAGAAACTATTGTAAGTAAAGTTCTTAGAACATTGCTTCCTATCTATGATTTTAGAGTATCTATTATTCAAGAAAAGAGATGTGACCCAAATCACAAGTTAAGTTTGGACACCTTAGTAGAAAGATTGACAACTTTTGGGCTAGATAACTTTGACAATTATGCTCCATCTTCCAAAAATGTTTAGTTTGCATTTGAAGCTAAACTTTCACTCAAAGAGAAAGGCAAGAAAATAAAGGACATTCAGTAAAAAATTGAAGAGGAAACAGAGGAAAGTTCTAATAGTGATCTTGAAGTTTTTGAAGCTTTACTTGCAAACAAATAATCTAGAGGTATAGGAAAGTACAAAGGTAAATTTCTTTTAATCTATTTTTCATGTGAAGAAATTGGTCATATTGTTGCCAGGTGCCCAAACAAAGAGAGCAAAGATGAAAAGAAGAGTCACAAGTACAAAGGCAAAAAGGATTTCCAAAATCAAAAATCATACAAGGACAACAGTAAGAAAACTTTTTTTATGGCTAAAGATTCTAATAATAGTGAAGATGAGATAATATGCATTGCTATGAAAGATGAATTTGATGATGAAGAAGATAAGATGGCACTTATCTCTCATGCTAGTAAAAATGACACATGGATCATAAATAGTGGATGTTCACATCATATGACTAGAGATAGAACAAAATTTGAATACTTTGAACACTATGGTGGAGGTAGTGTATGGTTTAGAAACAATGAACCTTGTTGTATAAAAGGGAAAGGCCAAATCTCATTAACCAATGAACTTGTATGTGACAATGCCTATTGGGTTAAAGGACTAAAACATAATCTACTAAGTGTAGCATAGCTAATCAACATTGGATTCAAGGTAGAATTCATACATGGCAAGGCAAGACTATTGGATGACAAAGGGAATATGATTGGATTAGGAAAACAAACAAGAGGTAACCTATTTTATCTTGATCTTTGTGATTGCTCAAGTTTTATTGCTCAAATGAAAGAAAGCTAGTTAGGGCCTAAAATAATTTGTCATGTAAACTTTGATAATATGGTCAAGATAAGAAAATTCAAAAAACTAGGAGGTATCCCTAGTTTGAAGAAACTAGATGTTGTTTTATGAAAAAAAGTTCAAATTGGCAAAATGGGAAAGACTAGTTTTAAGAGAAAAAACTATCAATCTAAAGATGTCTCTAAAATTGTGCATATTGACCTATGTGGACCCATTGGAATAGAAAGTTATAGTGGAAAAAAAATAAATTATCCTTTTTGTTGATGATTGTTCTAGAATGATGACTGTTATGCATCTTAGAGAAGAGTCAAAAGCATTTGAGAAGTTCAAATGGTATCTAGCAAGAGTAGAAAAGGAAATTGAAAAAAGATTTGAATGCTTAAGATCAGATAGAGGTGGTGAATTCATATCCAATGAATTCAATCATTTTTACATTGAAAGAGGAATCAAAAGGTAAGTATTAGCCCCTAGTACTCCTAAGCATTATGGAATAGCTAAAAGAAGAAACAGATCCATCATGGATTGTGCAAGGACTCTAATGATTGAAAAGAATGTTGCTATCAAATACTAGAAAGAAGCTATCAACACTGCAGTTCATACTTTGAACCAAGTCTAGTTAAAAAAGGACTCACACAAAACTCCCTATGAACTATGGTATGGCTACAAACCCAATGTAAGTTAATCAAAAGTATTTGGTAGCAAATGTTATATCTTAATAGAATGTAGAAAAGGTAAATTTGATGTAAAAGGTCTAAACAGTTGTTAGAAGGCATGAAGGTTGAGATCAAAGAACTAGTTGTCATGTTGTGTGATAACACCAACATGATTAACATATCAAAGAACCTAGTGATGCATTCCAAAATAAATGAAATTGCTATAAAATATCATTTCGTTAGAGAATTGGTGCAGGACAAAGAAATCAGATTGGAATATGTCCATACAAAAGAACAAATTGTAGACATATTCACTAAACCATTACCTAAGGATGCATTTCTATATCTAAGAGGTAAGTTAGGGGTCATTTTCCTATCTAAAGCTCACTAAATGAAGTTTTAGTGGTGCATAAATAGGAACCAAGTTGAAGATCAATCAGTTGATGTAGCACAGTCAAGACAATATTGCATATGAATTAGTACTCATGATACATTGATACTACTTTGGTATGTGTTGTCAAAGAGGGAGAAGATTACTGTCATATTTTTCTAAAATTTTTTTATATATTTTCTAGGAAGAAGCATACTATCATAGATGTTATATAATTCCTCCACAAAGGGAGATAACTACATGAAACAAGAAGCTTATGGTATAAAATCTAAGAGGGAGAAACTTTATGTCAATAAAAGTCTTGTTCTCAAATTTCATTGTGCTATGACATGTTGTGTTGCCATCAATGCCAAAGAGGGAGATTGTTGGATATAATTGTCTAACTGTGTGTTGTCTTTGATGTCACACAAATGTCATATTAGTTGATAGTTAGTGCTTACTAAGCTCACTTGGTTAGCAAGACAATTTTCCTTATCCAGTGAGCATTCCTAAAGTTTACTCTGTGAAGACAGTGTCTACCAAGCTCACTCAGGTGTCGAAGGAAATTATGGTAGAAAGTAGTGTTAACCAAGTTCTCTTGGTTAACAAAGGAAAATTTGGATAGAGTTAGTGTTCACCAAGTTTATTTAGTTCCCAAAGGATTTTTTCAAGTTCATAGTGTTAACCAAGCTTTTGTTGGTTAACACATGAAATTATCTTAGAACTAGTGTTTACAGAGCAAGGTTAGCTAATAAAGGATTTTGTTTTTTTGGCATGAGAAGCTTGATTATTTTAAGTATTGGATCTAGCTGGCTATGGTAATGCTTAATGGTCATTCTAATTTGTATTGAGCTGACTTGACAATCTAGATGATATAAATATAATTTCAAGTTGTGGTTTTCAAGTTTGTGCAAGTGTTGATTAAAAAGAGATAAGAAGAGTGAGAGTGAACTTGAAGGATAAGAAAATATCCTTGTCGAGCAAAAAAGTATTATTCAATCAGAAAAGATCAAGTATGAACCAAAGTAGAGATATATAATCAACAATTAAGTTGCATCACAATCAGGTCATTTCATTGTTACTCACTAACCATTGTAGCAATGATCAAAATCTCTTAACAAAGTTGGTTTAACAACCAATTGTAAATCCTCTAACAACGTGATATTTCTATTGAATTGTTTTAAGACCTCTTCCAAGGCCTCTCCTAATAGGGTGATTAAATCCTCTAGCAAGGTCACACCTAATAGTGTGTTTTATAACCTTTAACAAGGTTGGCTCCTAATAGGGCTCACTTCATAAGAGTGAAAAATAGTAACTAGTTATATTGGTGGTTTTCCCCATATTAGGTTTCCATGTTAAATCTGGTGTCTCGTCTGTTCATATCATTTCTCTTATGCTTGCAAAATTAATTACTATTAATGTTGTAAGATCTGCTAAAAGTAATTCACACTTTACATTTACCAAGTTACAACATTTTTTGTGTGTTTACTGAGTAATAGCAACAATCATTTTTCTAAGTCTAAATTTTATTGTTGACATCTAAGGGAACTAGGATTTATTTTAGTGGTAACTGATTCCCCCCTCTCTCGCCTCCCCCCCCCGCCCCCGCCCACCCACCTCTCAGTTACTCCTATATTTCTAATAAAGTGTAGATAATTGACCAACTAGACCATGAAGTCTCAAATCATTACCAAGTATGGCTCTTACTTCTTGAATAAAAAAATTTGATAACATAAACAAACAAAAGCATTATCAATTTTTTTCCTCGAATAACTATTATTGCACTCACAACATCCTTGATTTAGTTCACATATTGTGCAACACTTTTTCTTTCTTTCATTCTCGTGCCATCATAATTACCTCTCAATATTTTTACTTAATCTATTCATACATTTTCATCTCCTCTATAGACTACCTTTAGATCATCCCATATGTTTTTTGCATTGGTATAGTTTTTAACATCATAAATCCAACATCAATGAGAGTAACATGTACAATATCAATCATCATACTACTATGATTCTTCTTTTCATTAATTTGATCCATAGTTTAAAAAAAAATAGGTTTGACGTATTCATTATCCAACTAATGTGTAACATCATCTCTGATACCTAAAAGATGTAGCTTCATTTGGTCTTTCCATGAGGAAAAGTTCTATGTGTTCATCTTTTGTGGCTCTCTTTTATGAATCTTGATTTTTTTCGTAAGTTCCTTTAAAATTCTTCCTTTAAGCACTTTGAGCTCTGATACCAAATTGTAAGATAACTTAGACGGGTGGGGGGTGGCTGAATATGTTATGTCTAGTTATCTCATAGTCCCTTCAACCATTTTATCACAATCAAAGTAACAAAAAAATAAATAATTAAAACTTCAATATATCTAATCATTTGGTAAAAATTTCCAACAAAAAAATGAACTCATACATAAACTTCTTTCCAACTACTATCAAACTATTTGTAGTATTACTAATTGTCATTAAATTTCCTACTGATTATCTAGTGATGATTTTCTTATTACCAATTTGCAATAATATGTAAAACATGTAAATCAACTTGCATCACAAATAACATTCACACAATTTTGAAAACACTAGTTAACATAGAAGCCATATTAAGGGAGAAACCACCTAGGATCAGCAACCCAAAAATTTCACCCTTCTGAAGTGATCTCTATTAGGAGACTACTTAGTTAATGGTTACATACACATTGTTGAAGTGATCTTGTTAGAGGATTTCACCAAAAGATCATCTAGATCTTATCACTCCTATCTAGGACTAAAAAGATTAGCTTGATTTAAAGGACTTACAAACATTAGACTAATTATTGTTACCAAATAGGATTTCAAAGAATTTTTAGGTCCACTTAATGCTTTTGAGATTTTCTACTCCAATGGTTAAACAATAATAGTATAAATTTATATGTTAAGAATAGTAACTACCTTGTCTTGTTCAAATATTAGTTCCTTCTCTTTTTAACTATATTTTACTCTCACAGCTAATTTTGTCCACCACAAACTCCTTTCTTTTCTTTTTTCATTTTACTTGGCTCAACTCTTTCTTCTTCACCTTCAACAATTTCTTTCTACACAATAACTAGTAACACTTAAGCATGATCATATTTTTGTTAGCAACATGAGATCAACTTCATATTTTTTGAAATCATCGTTGCAAATCAACAACATCAACCACTTTTAACTAACAACCTAAAATGGTCATTTTGACCTCCTGGAATAGATTTCTTAATGGTTCCAGATCCTTCCATCTTTTTCTTCTTAATCATGATCGTCAATCTTATGTTTATATAATAATTCCTTCATACAATGAATTTAGACACATATAAAATATAACTTGGCATATAACTTTGTCTCCATACTTATCCTTTTCCATTTTCCTTCATTAGATTCTTCTTGATTTTTCTACCATTTTTATCTTGCAAAAAAATTTGACTCTCCCTTTATACTTCTCAAACTTTCCAAATTTCTACCAAAAGTTAGCCTCATATTCCAATTTCTCAAACTTGTTCATCTGATTGTCACTTGATAAACATTATGCTTACTTATGTAACATATAGCTTGGTTAATGATGCCTTGCTTGAGCAACACTATATTCTTCATTCCTCTTTATAATTGCTCAAGCAATACAACAATTGCTTGGTGGACACAGTCTCTCGTCATTAACTTTGTGAATCAATTAAGCTTTTGATCTTCAACATATTGCAACAATACATGATTGAAAAAAATCAAACCAATATTACATTATCATTTCCTAACTCATTCAAGTACTATTGATCTTAGATTGTTTTTGACAAGCGAGTGTCCACACACTTAGGGTATTTATTTAGTTCATGCCAAAAAAGTAATACATGTTGAGCATAACATGTAAATATTAGACCATACTGAGTCATAGTGAGTGTCGAGCCACTCATGTGCCAAGTCACTCAAGTGCCAAGCAAATAAACCATGCCTAGTGATTCAAGAAACGAGTAAATAGTGGATGCTAAGCATTATTGATGCTAAGTAACAATATAAATATTAGTGCATGCCCAACATTAGAGACTTCAAATGCTAAGTGAAATAGTTTGGACATGTTTGTTTGTAATGGCACAAGAACCTATGTAAATTGTTTTTGAGCTGACTTAAGGATAGATTTCTATATTTTGGAGATAAGGATGAATCTCTACTTGGATTCACTATGAAATTACATACAACCAATTAGAAAATGGGAAGATTTAAGTGGAAAAATTGGTGAATCTCAATCGTAGATTCATACCCAACCCTAAGTCACTAATTCTTCTTAAGGAGGATGAAACCCTAAAATGGAATAATGAGTGTGTAAGGAATTGAAGGAGCAAAGAGAGAAGTTTTCATGCATAAGCAAAAAATTCATAGTGACTTAGAAGTTATGAAGTGAAACTAAATTTGTGAAATCAGTTAGTATAGAACTAAGAATAGTGAAGAGAATAACTAAGAATAGCGAAGAGAATATAGCATAGAGACATTCGATCGAGAAGGATCAAGAAGATAAGTGTTTAGAGGTGATCTATTATCAAGCAATCAAGTGCTAACCACAAGATCAATGCTGAGACATTTTAATGGGTGATTTTAGTTAAAATATCTTAATAGAGTAGTCCTAACAGGATGTATGGAATCTTTTAACAAGGTGATTACTTAGTTGTGAGTTAAAGTCCTTTAGCAAGGCACACTTCTAACAAGGTGTTGAAATCCTCTAACATGGTGAGACCTAATAGTCTTAGTAAGTCTTTAACAGGGAAGACCTATTATAGGGTAGATCATGGTTCATGATCAAAACATTGTAACCTTCATTAGATACACTTTATTGCTGAAGTAGTGATGATTTATGGGTGTCATCCCCAGCCCAATTCTATCTTCTCACTTGGAGGGTTTTTGGGTAATCATATCTAGTGTTATGTGTGTGAATTCTTGTGAGTTTACATGATTTAGATGTATATGCCTTACATGTTATTTTAGTTTATCTATTGAATACATAAGATGGATGTATGGTGAGAGTTTTATGGGTCCAAGTTTAAACTACTAATTCACCCCCCACATCCCCTCTGCCAAGAAGTTTACTTTTCCTATTGTAATTCCAACAAGTATCAATTGAATACCTTACATATTAACTCCTGAATTCATCATACTTTATTCAAATAATCTTTATCAATCAAATACTCTTCATCAATCAAATGATATGCTACCTTCCCGAGATAGCATAATGTCTAGCTAATTAAGACTTTGAGATCAATCAAAACATAACAATTGATACGAGTCTTTTACATACATTCATAGCATCATCATGTAACAATCAACTATAATATCACTTTGGGATAAGAAGAAGGACCTACCATCCAAACAATTTCAAGGAAAGAAAATTGAACTCACTATCCAACTTACGTTAGTATTATCCTTCTCAGAATAATACAAGTATAACACTATCTGACATCAAATTCCATCCAAATACAATCATTTTTAAGCTCAGTCTACCTCAGCTGCACTAAAAACTTCTTCGATCGAAAGTTATTCATTGCCAAGTTCATTGGATCTTAGATACAAGTTTGTATACTCACATTACACAATATCTACAGTGGATTAATCTTACAACCAAGTAAATCATCCTTCATTTATACCAAGTCCTAAATATAATTATTGAGTTTTCTTCAAGGCTTTCCAAATTTATAATGATAATATATGACCATCTTAAGATATTACATTCACATGTTACATTACATTTTTATACTTTTCACAATTACAAAAAAATTGTCACTTCACAGTCTTTATAAATCTTCACTCGATGCTCATCAGAATATGTGTGTTTGACCACAACATCTTCATCAGGTCTTCTACCTTTTTCTATGTTTTCAATCTCTTTTAGGAGAGACAATCAAAACATTAGTAACTATTATCCAATAACAATATTCAAACATTTCCTTCACAAAATACATTGTATCTCTGTCCAGTCTTGATATTTTTATATGCACTCTTAATTGTAGCATCTATGCACTCTATAGAACATTATCCCAAGTCTACATAAGCTCATCTACATTTTTTGGACCTTGCAAATCCAAACTCTATGTATTCCTCTTTCAGTTTTAATAAAATAACTAGTATGTTGACATCAATAAATGCAACACACAACCTTTGAAATATACCTCCAAAAATGCTACGATAATTCCCCATAGGAATACCATCAATAGTCATGCTAACAAGATCTTCATACAAATATCTTCAATTCTTAGGATCCTCCATAGCTAAATACTGAAGCATGGGATCTAGGTTGGTGTATAGAGCATGGAGTTATGAAAACTCTAGAAGAACATGTAATAATCTAGGTGCAAAGAGGTTTGTCAATAGTTTATTTTCCAAGGACAATGAATGTTAAGGAAAAAGTAGCTAAAGGGAGCAAGAGAAGAAGAGGAACCACTCAAAAACACCCAAAAGGAGGCTAGCTTATTTTGTTTCACTTTCAAAATGGATTGCCTAGTTATTCTTTTGTCAATTATTTTATTTAATTTTTTTGAAGTGAAGAAAAGAGAGATATAAAAAAATTAGTTTGCACTTTTTTTTCGAGTGGAATATCTATAGTTGAGGTTTTGATTAGAAACATTATGTTTATATTTTTCAAATGCACAATTATTAATATGAGTTTGACCTTTAGTCTTTTGTTGAGATAAAGAAAAAAGGGAAAAGAAAAGAAGGGATAAAAAGTAGCATTACATGTATATTTAAAAATAAGATCCTTTAACTTCTCTAACTTTTTAGTATAAAATGTTTAAAACCGACCGTCTAACTCTATTTAACTAAAATTAGAGCTACCAATGATAATAACATATGAACCAAGAAGTCAAACTAAATACTATATATATATATATATATATATATATATATATAATAAAACATGCATTATGGATTAGCTAAAACATGAGTAGAATGAACAACTATTTATGAGATTATTGGAATACATTTAAAATAAAAACTAAGTACTTTTTATTATCAAAGTTGATGGCACAATTATGGAACTCTTCTATTTCTAAATGTTCATGACATAGTTCAAGAATGATCTATCCATGATGGCATATTCCTCTATTTACCAAAGTTGATGGGAGAATCTTTTTAGAAGTAAAGCCATATATGAGTTTTTGAGAGCTTGGCAATTTTGCTCTGCTAGGGTTTTATGCAAACTTTCAATTTTCTTGTGTATGACTCTTTGTCTAAGCTCTCCTTCTTTTGTTTCCACTTGTCACACCACATTTACTATGAGAGATTTTAGGAAAAGTTATAATGGCCCCGACCAATGGTGATCCAGTTGTTACTAGTATTCACACCATTGCTTCAGATGGCCATGGCACCTCTTGAGAACAAATGCCCTTTCAAATTCATCCATAAGGTTTTTCATGATGTAATATTGATATTATCCTTCCTTACAATAATTTGATGCTGAATGTGATTGGTTAGAACAACATAACTTAATAGGGTATTTTGTGGGTAGGACTCCTCCTAAAGCTATGCTCTAAGAATGGGTTAACAAGAGCTGGAGTCCTCATGGAGTCCACCTTGACAGTATGCAAAACCTTATCAAAGGTCTTTTTATTTTGTTTTTCTATCCCATCACAAGAAAATGTGGGTTTTAACAATGGCCCCCAGTTTGTGTATCTGTGTCTTCTTGTTTCTCAAAAATGGTCATAAGACTTCATTGTCTGTTATGGTTAAAGGATTAGGGTTCCTGTGTGGGTCAATTTCCTAGGTTTATCCTTACCATGTTGGCCTTTTATTGATTCCATTTCCAATACCCTTGGTAAAGTTATTGCAAAGGAGCATGAGAAATTTTTCAACACTTGCCCATAGAGACACATTTGCATCAAGGTTGATCTTTCCAAGGATCTTAAAGATTCTATGGAAATCCAAATTGGGGCTCAAACCTTCTCTTATAACATGCTCTATTTGAACCCTCCCAACACTTGCTATAGGTGCTAGTCTATGGAACACAAGATAATGGATTTCCCTTTGGCTATGCCTAGGGTTAAACCCTTACCTAAAGAAGCTCTCGCTAAGCCAGTAGAAGGGAAAAGAGAAGAATGGGTTACTGTTAGGTGTAAGGTCAAGGTTTTCTTGACTCCTTTGGCTCCTAAATATTCATATGTGGTGGTTTGTACACCTTTTTCTATGGTTTTTACACCTCTTGCTGAAGTTCCATAGCACCACACAATGTGGTGTTCTCATAGTCCTAGTAGACATGCTGAGAAACTAGAGGTGAAATAGTAGGCTGTAAGTCTAACAAATTTTCCTTCTAACTTTAACCAATTTTCTAACTTCTTGAAAAATAGCAACTCCTCTCTTGAGGATGAGGAAGATATGGAATATTTTTCATGAACTTTTTATTATGGAATGTTCAAAGTCTTACAGACCTCTCTAGAAAGTACTATTTCTAGGACACCCAACATAGACTTGGTAATTTAGATTTTCTCTATATACAAGAAGCCAAGATATTTGGTTTCATGGTTTCCTCTACATATTGCATCATATGGTAGGATGGCATCATGTTGTCCTCTCAATACAAAGTTGGCAAAGGTGGTGTAGTTACTCTCTTGTCACCTCATCTTCATTCTACTATTATTTTACATAGTTCTAACCCCATTCATAGAATTATTTGGCTATTACTTTCCATTAACAAGAATTCCCTTGGAGTCATTAATGTTTATGCTTCTAATTATGCTTTGGAAAGATCTCAAATGTAGAGCTAGCTGGCTGACAACTTGCCTCTACCTACTTGGGTTATGTGTGGCGACTTCAATATGGTTGAAGTGGCCTTTGATGAAGATGACATTTTTCCCTTTTTTTGGACAGCTAGGGAAAGGGAAGCCTTGTACTACATGCATAATAAATTGGACCTTTTCTATCCCAATATTAACCACCATTAGTATAGTGGAACTTGGTCCAACTTTCAAGCTGGCTTAGACCACTTTTTAAAGCACCTCGATTGTGCCATGGTTACTACACAATCATTTTTTTTCCTTTTTTGAGGATCATGATCATAATTTATCTATCATTCCCTTGCTAGATGTGATGTTATCTAACCACTATCTCATTTATTTTTTCATTTCATGGCAAATAGCTATCTAGAAAGTTGTCAAGACACAATTCTTCCTCAACACATCTTTGCTAACACATGCTTCCACCATTACACATATCATACATGTCTAGAATCTGGAGCCACATCAACATTCTCAAATAGGGTGGATCCAATGGTGGAATGATACTATTTCTAGAACTACCCACTTTATATGCATCTATGGGTGGCAGTTGGCAATTTCTAAAAAGAAGTCTTATGAAGCCACTACTTTTGTGCTCAAAAAAGCCTTTGAGGCTCTCACCCTTAATCCCTTTGATGTGGATTTTCAAATCTAGCTTGTCAAACGTTTCCATGATAAACAAGTTGTTGATAACTATGTCACTTAAGGAGCCCAAATCAAGGCTTGTCTCCACTAGTTGGAGGTTGGCAATAAAGCTTTGAAGGAGTTCTTCCAGGCTCTTCGAGCCTGTCATACCAATATTGGGATTAAAAAAATTAGACAAGGTAGTTCTATTCTCTCTAGTCTCCTTGACATCCTACAATAATTTTTTCATCACTATGAGAACATTTTTGATTCACAAGGAGATTCGGTTGCTCGGGAGGAAGCTCTCGGAAAGTGTATTTTTGTTACTCCAAACTACCTAGCAGTTGAGCAACATGCTTTCTATGACCAAATTCTTCCCCTTCGAGACCTAAGGAGGAAATTTACTCCACAATTGATGATAAATCCCCTAGGTGTGATGGGTTTCCCTCTGAATTTTACAAACACCTCTAGGAGCATATAGGTCCTGATCTACACAAAGTTTATCTTGAAGTACATCATACTAAAAGCTTAGGAGCCATTATAAATAAAGGAAATATTAAATTCATACCTAAATTTGGAGATCCTGAGGATATTTGCAACTAGAGGCCCATTACCCTTTTGAATATGTCTTATAAGATTATTTCCAAGGCAATTTCTCTCAAAATTTGGCACCTGTTGCCTTTAAATGTGTTTCCTAAGAAAACTTGCTTTATTAAGTCCAAATATATTCTTGACAACATTATTGCTATTTGTGAAGGAATGGAGTGGACTACAAGTCCAAATAGATGGCTATCTTTTCAAAGATTGATTTTTGCTAAAGCCTATGATCACATTTAATGGCCTTTCATCTTGGCTATGCTCCAGTCTCTTGGTTTTGGTCCCAATTTCTTGTAGTTTGTGGATATTCCCTTTGGTGATACTAATGTTTGCATTACCATCAACAATTCTCAATCCAAGGCTTTTGGTATTTTTCATTTCATCAAGCAAGGTTACCCTCTGGCATCAGCTCTTTATGTCCTTGCTGCTAAAGGATTTGGCTACTTGCTAGCTCACATTATGTCCTCTAGATTGGTTCATGGCATTTCCTTGCCAGAATCATCTTCCCAATTTTTTAATGGTCATTTTGCTGATGATTCCTTCATCACTCTTTTGGAGGATGAAGAAAACATAAAAAATGCCTTAATTTTCCTAAACACTTTTTGTCAAGCCTCTAGATTTGCTATTCAATAGCATAAAACACTTCTCTACTATTTTTCATTCTTTCCAGCTCCACCTTGGCATAGATAGTTTGAATGGAAATGGGTCACTCACAGGGAGATTTTTCACTTTCTTGGCACTCCCTTCACTTTTTCAGGCTTCTCCTATTGAACTATGGAATGTTGTGCTAGCTGAGATCACAAAGAAGCTTAATTATTGGCTTACAAAACTACTCTCCCTCATGAGAAAATTCCATATTTTTTTGAAAGTTCTTGCAGTCACTCATGTCTATTATTCTTCATATTGGTCTCCCTCTAAAGCCTCCTACCAGAAATTGGAAAGAATGCTTAGGGATTTTCTCTAGGCTTTTGGTTTTGATCATCATGGCTTTCATAGAGTTGCTTTCAATTTTTTTTGTCTCCATAAAGAATCTAGCGGCATTGGCCTACTTTCCACACAGAAAAAAAGGCCTTGCACTTTGTGTCAAATGGATCATTCATGCCATCACTAGACATGAAGCCTAGAAGATTTTGGTTTGGCATTGCATCTCTTTTGGCTTTCCTGTCAACAAGCTTTCTTGGAAAGGGATTGGTTTCCACACCCTTCTCATCATCTATGAGCCAATGATCATACAAGGCTCTTTTGTTATCAAGAGCATATGAAAGGCTTGGGAAGCAATCAAACCTTGTGTTTACTAGTCCGGTGATGAGTTCCACAATGGCCTCTACTTGAATTAGTAGAACATTTGGTGGTCTCCCATATTTTCCATTCAGGGTACTCCCCTTACTAAGACTCAAGGTGCTAGTGCTCTACTTTTTCTTAAACAAGGCATCAGAACTCCCAAAAATCTTTTCTCTAGAGTTTCCATGAGTTTTAGATCCTAGGAAGATATGCAAGTCTAGTACCATCTTATCTATTCAAATTGGCTGACTTTTGACTTATTGCTCTCTTCAATTCTAGTTCACTTAATTAATAAAGTGGGTATTTAGTCTATTAGACCTTGGTGGCATCATAGGAAGTGGTATCCTATGACTCATTTTTCATATTAAAAGCCAAGTATAGGTTATAGATGGCTTTCTCCCCATCTGCTGATGGTGAATTCTCTCAACTAGAGATGGCATTTGCATTATTCTATGTCTCAATGGAGAAAATGCTTTGACACTATTTGGAGTGCTATTAAAGAACCCAAGATTTCCCATTTTTCTTGGTGTCTAGCCTTTTAAGATCTTCCCCTTGGGCCTTGGCTCAAGCATATTGGGGTTCTAGATCCTAGATGCCCTTTTTGTAGACAACTAGAGTCTTTCATACATATTTTCTAGTTTTGTAGGCATGCTTAAAATTATTGGCACTAGATTCATGACTTCTTCAAGTTATTTAGGCCTAAACCCTTTTCTTGGCACATGGTTATATTGGGTGATTCCCCCATAATCCCTCAAAAATTCACCTAGATTTGGCATACCTTTAGGATGGAGATTTTGTTCACTGTGTGAAAAGATAGGAATGTTGTTCTTTTCACTCATAGTTTTCTTGATATTAATATTGCTATGTACACTAAGGCATGCATCTCTAATAATATAACTATGCAAATTCAAGCTCATGCTAACAAAGTGGCCTTGGAGGTGGCTCACTTGTAAGAGCTACTAAACCACATAGGCAATGCCCCTTGCACTGTTGTCAGAGTTCCTCCAGATCCTTTAGCTAATACCTCAATGCCTTGAGGCTACCATTTGCGGTGCCATTCCTTAGGTCATCACTCACACACCCCATGCTCCTAGGCTTCTCACCACCACTCTCCCAATGTTGGGGATGGTGGATGGAGGTGTCACTCAGCTTCCTCACCCCATGGTGGCTCTAGTTGGCCCACATCTCCTCCCCTTGGTGATTGGAAGATGCTTTCTAGAAAATGGCCTCACCTAGATCTAGCAATTTTTCCTCCATGACCAGATATAAAAGATGCAAAGGCTACCACTAATCCTACTACTGCTATTACTGATGATGGTTGGACTATCCCCAGCTTGCCCCCCAATCCCAAAGATGATTAGGGTTTTCATGGTTGTGATGAACCACCACCCTTAGCAGGCACTACTTTGGCTACCTGTGGTTACTATTTATGTCTTTTTTTTATGAATAGTGTTTGATTTTGGCTATGGCTGTGCAAACTTTTGTAAGGTGATCTTTTATCCCCCAAACCTTTTTTGTGAATTGTAATCTTAGTATATTATTTATTAATAGAAAAGGACTATTCATCAAAAGAAAATAATGTGAATGAAATGCCATAGTAACATTTTTTTTAACAAAATTTTTAGATAAACTTTTAGAATTATATTCCCAAGAATCAATTTAAGTCAAAGCATGAGGAATTTTTTTAGAATAAATAAAAAAGAAAAGCCTATTACCAAATTTTAAATGATAGAACTCTCTATTTAATATTTCATATGATGTGACAATTTCTTTTGTGGTGGTCATTAGTACATGGCAATAATTGAGTGATTACATGTAGGTATTTTTAAAAAAAAAAATTTAAGTGTTGGTTAATTTTTTATTTAATAGTTACATTTTTAGTTATTAATTAGTAGAATTTTATATTGTCCTTTAAAGGCAAAATGGGCTATCATATGCAAATTTTGTAATATAAAATTTCTAAGTCATACAATATTTTTAAACATTTTTGGTCATATGTTTTATTTTATTTTATAAAATTTAGATATATGATCATTATCTTATAGATTGGGTGCCTAGTAAAGTAGAATTATCTCTCACTTTTCTCATTCATAATATGGAATATAGTTTTAATAAGAATCAAATTTTGTGGTTTCTTGTTATTAATACATATTGTGATTGGGTTTAGTAAATAAATGATAAAGATTACAATAAATGGGATAATATTGATAAAATTGTGAACATTCAAATTTATATGTTATGAATAATAAAATGATCTTCATAATATAATAATTAAGAATTTGGATTTTTTTTCAAAAGAATATTATTAGTAAAGTTATTAAAGATAACTTTCTACTTATGAGATAGTCTCAAAGTTAAGTAAAATTAGGGAGGAACATATATGTTGGTGGAACTTGAGGCAATTATATTGAAAGAATCTATAGAAGGAAAAAATTCATATAAAAGAATCCCTCATCTAAAAATGATGCTTAAATTGAATATAGTGGAGATACAATAATCTTATAAATTCTTAAATATTAAGTAAAGACAATCTATAAATTTGTAATAAAGAAAATTAATCATTAAGAATTAAAAATTTGACAGCCAAATGATGATTTCACTAAATAAGATTGTGGTTCAAATATACACACTAAGAAGGGTAGAAAATATTCATCCAATCTTTGAAAATTAGATAGTAAGAATTCAATTCAAATGAAAATAACTTCTTTAAAATATATAATTAAATTTTAAATATTCATATAAAAACATGATTCAATTATGCTTATATGATTTAAAGAGTCTTATAATGTTTGGGTTAAATAAATTAACATTAGAATCAAACAAATTATAAAAAATGAAACATTAATTTTTAAAAATAATAAAGAAAATAGTTTCCAAAAACTTCCAAGTTTCTAAGTTATCCCTAAAGAAAGATGAGTCAAGTACAATAAAGAACTTGAAGACTACAAATTTATTTTTGCAAAACTTTCCAATGTGATATAGCACTACCATTCATCAAAATCCCCCATGGTTGGATATATTTAAAAAATTGAAATATACAATATTTTTGAAAAAAAAGTTATTTTAGGATAAATAGTGATATACCACTAGTATTCTTATTTATTTTATTAGTTATGCATGAGTAGAAAGGTGATTCAATGCAATTATATAAAAAAAAATTCAGGAAGAAATTATTAGGTGATATGGTAAGAGAAATAAAAAATGCAAATGGAAACTTGATAATTCCATACACAATGATGAAAATATATAATAAATTCATAGTAAACTTATCTTATTATAATCCTAAGAAATAGAAGTGTGATGAGCAACCACGAATGGTTTACCCACATTTTCAAAAGAAATTGATTCATTTGAGAAGGGGAGCAAGCCATTCTTGGCTATCTATCACAGTGTGCCTTATATATGAAATATACATACAATGCCCATATCATCATCATTCATTAAGAATGAGATATATTTATAGTGGCAAATGGTCATAGATAATTATACATGGGTTAAATATGTTGGACTAACTATCAGCCTTCCTCCTTTAAGATTTGTGACATGGCTTAACCGTCTCCTATTTTCTATAAGTGTAAGGGGCTTGGACTATGACACTATTCTAGGGTGTCATTTCAAGGATTAATGAGGCAATCTAGGTTATTTTGACAAAGCTAAGGGTGATTTGAAAACACTAAAGGACTAGTTAAGCAACATTGGTTGGACAGTCTAATCATACAAGTGTTAGATTGAATAGAACGAACCAGCTTGATCCTTTGGTTGGCTAGGCAAGCTGCCTTGTATTCGTAGATGAGCACATGGGTTAAATCTTTCATTAGGTGGTGCATTGGAGAATTAACACATTGAAATGTAGCTGACCAAGGTGATAGTTGAACAAGGGTAAAATAGGGAAGGACCTATTTTTCACAATGGCTAGTTCTTTACTTGAGGTGCTCCTTTATAAGGGAGCTAGATGCTTCATTTTGAATAGGCAAAGGCAAAGGTAGAAGACCAAAGTCAAGGACAAGACAATGAAGGTGGCCATACTAAGTAGTGAGTAGTGAGAAGAGTTGCAAGGCAGTGAAGTGTGATGAGTGATTTTGAGCAACAGAGGAGTAGAAGTGGCAACTAAGTGTTAAATAGTCTTGGCTAGGCAACTTGACTTGAATACAAGCTTGGAACTCTTATTGTAACAAGAGCTTTGTGGTCGATTCAAATTATATCTTGGGGTGATCAACCCCACTTATATCTTGTTGTTCTATGTTATTACATCATTGATTGAATGTTTTGTTTAATGGTATCTCGATCACACTTGGGAGATAATTAGTTCATACATCCTTAATTCATTTCTGTAAGGCATCTTTAGGGGATAGGCATAGTCTAGAACCCTATTTTGGCTTGTATTTTGAGCCAGGGTAGCTATTGTTGCACAGTTTTCTCCCAAGGACTGTGATAGATGGTATCAAATCCTAAGTTTGGCTTGGGGTAACATTTGTGATTTGTATTGAAGAAGGTAGATCAGCGTGAATTTATTTGGAGCAATTTGAAATAATGTGGCATCATGGTAGAAGTGGACAACCAGTTTGATGAAGAACAACTCCAAAATAACAAAGTTGGGTGGACAAAGAATACATCATTGAAGCATAAAGATTGGCTTCATTTACATGAGATGAAGTTGAATACCTTAGAAGATTCAAATCTTGAAGACTATTTGAGGGAAGAGTTGTTTGATATGGAAAATCAAATGAGATCACTTTGTGAGGAAGTGCACATCATAAAGGAGGGAGAATGGGTCCTATGATGGAGAATGGGATGACACTATGTTGAACAACTTCATCTAGAATGTGGAAGAGTATCTAGCCGCAATCCTTAATCTACCTAAAGAGATCAAGTTAAAGAAGGTTGCAGCATGTTTAATTAGAAGTGTGAAATTATGGTGGAGAATACTTCAGGTTGATGAAAGAGCAAGCAAGCCAGTGATACCTATTTTAAATTGGGGCAATTTGAAAGAGGTGTTGCATGCATAGTCTAGACTTGGGAACTCGAATAGGCTAATCCACTAGTGTTTTGACAAGTTGCAACACACAGGCACCTTGAGGAAGCATGTGAGTGCATTTAAGATCTTAGACTTGGAATGCACAAAATTAAATGACTTTAAGAAGTGGTACTTGTTTATGAGTGGCTTGTAGCCCTCGGCCCAAGAGGAGTTATGGTGTCAAAAATCACAAATATTGGCTGATGCAATCTTAGTTGTAGATGGACTAATGGATCATGTTGAATCAAATAGAGATGAATGATCTGACTAGAGCAACAAGTGATTTTTTCCCATGGAAGAGAATTATAATGGATCATAGTGCAATGGAAAGTCAAAGGAGAAGAAAGTGAAGTTAAGTGAAGATGAGTCAAATCTTGGTGAAATGAATCAAAGAAAGCAATGGACTTGCTTCATTTGCAATGAGCTAGGTCATTTTGAAACAAAGTGTCTAAACAGATCTACTTTTGGAGCAGTGATTGAACATACAAAGCCCACCAAAATTGAAACTTTGCAAATGCTCAACACACTAAAATAAATAGGTAGTTTAAAGGCAGCTACTAACACAAAAGGTCTACATGAGTTGAACTTTGTTAAGGAAAATTTTGGGAGAAAGGAAGTCAATGCACTAATAGACTTAGCTGCATCAAAAAATTATATCTCAACAGATCAGACTAGACAGATTGGCTTATAGATTGATCTAAGTGAGGCATCATTCAAAGTGGTAGAATTGACTCCACATAAAATGGTTGGTGAAATTCAATGCATGGTCATGTGAGTCAAATCATGGCAGGACAAGGTTAACTTAGTAGTTGTTGATTTGGACAAGTATGAACTAATCTTGGGACAATACTTCTTGAGATAGGCTAAGGTGATGATTGCACCACACCTAAGTTGTGTCATGATAATGAAGGTTGGACAATTGTGTGTTATTTTGAAATTTCCTAAGTATAGATTGGGTATGGTTCTCAACATCTTGATGGAGAAGGATTGGAGATCGAAAGGAAAAGACTTCGTGATGAGCGAACAACATCAAGTGGACTGGGAAAAGCTTTTGGGTACCCTTAATGGGAGGGGCCCTTCCTAGTCAAATTGATTTGGGCTGATCAAACACTCCCTTTTGCACATCTAATGTCGAGTGTGCAAGGTGTCAAGGTTGACATCTGATTTGAGTGGAGGAGGATGTAATAGGCATATACTATGGCACTATTTTGGGGTGTCATTTCAAGGATTAACGTGGGAATCTGGGCAATTTTGACAAAGCTAAGGGTGATTTGATAACACTAAAGGAGTAGTTAGGCAACTTTGGTTAGATAGTCTAATCATGCAAGTGCTAGATTGAACAAATTGGGCCAGCTTGATCCTTTGGTTGGCTAGGTGAGCTAACCTTGTCTTGGTAGATGAGCACATGGATTAAGTCTTTCATTGGGTAGTACATTAGTGCATTAACACATTGGGATGTGGCTGGCCAAGGTGACCATTGAACGAGGGTAAAATAGAGCAAGACCTAGTTTTCACAATGGCTACTTCTTTACCCTATGTTCTCCTTTATAAAGGGGCTAGGTGCTTCATTTCAGATAGGCAGAGGTAGAGGTAGAAGACTGATGTTAGGAGGAGACAGTGAATGTGGTCATACTAAGTAGCGACCAGTTAAAAGAGTTGCAAGGTAGTGAAGTGTGATGAGCACGTTTGAGTAGTGGAGGAGTAGAAGTGATGGCTAAGTGTGAGATAGTCTTGGTTAGGCTATGTTGACTTGAATCCAAGCTTGGAACACTTATTGTAACAAGACCTTGGTGGTTGATTCAAATTATATCTTGGGGTGAACTGTATTTATGAATACAAGATCTAATTTTTTATATTGAGCACTTATATAATAAATAAGATCTAGGTGATCAACCCCTCTTATATCTTGTTGGTCCATGTTCTTGGATCATTGATTGAATGTTCTATTTCATGGTACCTTGATCACACTTCGGAGATAATCAGTTCATGCATCCTTAATTCACTTCCTCAAGGCATCTTTAGGGGATATGCATAGTCTAGAACCTTGTTTTGGCTTTTATTTTGAGCTAAGGTAGCTAGTGTTGCATGGCTTGCTCCCAAAGGCCATGACAATAAGTCTCATGGTTGTATCAAGCATTAATAGGTGGATCTTTTTGTGCATTGACAAATCTAGCTTGTAACACAATATATTGGTTGTAGAATAGGCTAGTGGAATAAATAAAATGACAAGATGTTTCAAACTTTATAAGCACATTTCACCATCTATTGTAAATTTATTCTTTTTCATAGCATGGTCAATAAGAAGATTTTTTTTTTTGCATTATATATTTTGAAGGAATAAAATGTTTGCTACTTTAGAGGGAATATAATTGGAAAGTGGAACAAAAGATACCCAATTCCCATAACAAGAAGGATAGTCAAAACAATAGTTGTGGAGCATATTACAAAAGAAGATAAGAATAAGGTATGTCTAAAGGAAACACAGATAAGAAAATAAGAAGGAATTGATCCATTGTCTTGTTACTTTTATTGATATTATTGATCTAGCCTACTAGTGTATGGCACCCTTAAGAGCCTTCTATATTCTATTGGTGTAATTCTTATTTCTTAAGTAGTTATGTCTTGTTCTTTATATTTTTTCAAGTTGATGTTTATTGAATTCATAAAATTTCAACTATAAAATAAATACATTGCCATGAAGGAGACTAAATTTGAAGATAAAGTTTGATTAATTAGGGGGCATAAAGTGGGTTAATAGAAAGTGCAATGATGTCATTAATAGTGGAAAGAGTTTTACAAAACTATTTTTAATTAAGAGTAATGGCTATTAAGAATCACCGTAAAATTTAAAGAAGCATTAGCACATACATATTAAGGAGAAAAGGATATATGAGGAACAATTAAGTAGATTAAAAAAATTAATAAAATAAGAAGACCTTGAAATAGTGAAAATGGGTGGAAGATAATTGTAAATTAGGTTAGAATGTTTTAGCAAGGTAGAAGGTGCATAGATGGAGGGAGGGAGAGATAAATCTTTTAGAAACTCTTGTTTCATAGTTGATAAGAAAGAAAGACTTTTGTTGTAGGAAAAGTCCAATAATTGTAGAAGGGAGTGAGGGCCTCTAAGAAAGTTGTTGAAGTGGAAGATGTGTTTAAAAAAGAGGATGAGATGGATTATGAGAAGACTCATTAGAATTTTAAATTTTATATATAATAACGAGAAGAAGAATGAAATAGAAGGCTTTGTCAACAAGTGATGAAAATCCAAGCAAGATTAGATGTATTGGAGATTAACTAATATAGAGGAGATGGAATAAACAAGATAAGATTTGAATAGAGATTGAAGAAAAGAAAACCTAAAACATGGATAAATGAAAAGATTATAATTTAGGAATGCAAGACCTAAATTCCATCTTTCAGGGGTAGGGTCTCTCAAGCCCTTGAAACCCTATGAGGTTCATTGCTAAACAAGCCCTTCAAACCCTATTGAGCTTCTTTGCTAAACATTGAAGAGATAAGATATTTGGAGGTTTGAAGTTCATGATCCTCAATTTTTAGATAAGATAGGTTTCATTTTATTAGTAAATATTTTACTCTCATGATCGTCAGTTTTTAGATGGGATAGGTATCATTTTATTAGTAAGTATTTTACTTTTTCTTGGACATGAAGTTGACAATCATAGCTCATCTTGACACAATGAGACATGCTCTTAGGAAGACTTACCTCTTGCAATTTGAACTTCCAATTAGAGCACAATAATAGTTGAACCTTAATTTAAATCCAAGAATGAGAAAAACCAAAAAACATTAGAATTAGTCATGAAAAATATGAAACACGAAGCCCAACTATGATATAAACTCCGAGAGAGAAGACAATTTATATCTATGCAAGAAAGATAATTAGCAGCAAAACATGCAGTATGGATTAGCTGAAACATGAATAGAAAAAATGATGATTTATGAGATTATAGGGATACATTTAAAATAAGAATGAATTTTTTCTTATTAGCAAACTTGATGGAACAATTATAGAGTTCTTCTATTTCTCAAAGTTGATGGCATAGTTTAGGAATTATCTCTTCAATGATGGCATATTCCTTTGATTACCAAAGTTGATGGAATCATCTTTCCAAAAGTGAAGCCAAATAATCTGAATGAAAAGCTATAGTAGCAGTATTTTTCCTCTGCTCTTTTTTTCAAGATAATCTTTTAGAATGATATTGGCAAGAATCAATTTATGTCAAGGGATGAGGGAAACATTTCAAATAAATCGAAAAGAATAGCATAATGCAAAGTTTTCATTGATAGACCTCTTGTTAGTTTTTTAAGCTTTGGACAGTTGTTAATCCATTTGTTATTATTTAGCAAGTAATTGTTTTGCTAACTAATTGGTTAGATTAGAGACAAATATTTGTTAATTAATTGACCACTTTTGGAAACAACTAGAAACCAACTTGGATAGGGTTGTTAAGTTATTTTAATCTCAAACATCAATTGAGAATCGATCTTGGTCATTGGTTTACCAACAGAGTAGTATAAAAGGAGGTCAGGGGGGCATTTGGAGAACACAAATTTTGGAGAAACATTTGCAGTGCTATCAAATGATTTTGTAAGTTTGCAGTGTTAGCAAACAGTCTTGTACTATTAGCAAGGGCACAATGTTAGCATGGGAATAGTGGTGGGAAATATAAGCGGGAGAAATTAGGAGGTTGTCAAAATTTTGCTAGTGAGAGGCAAAGAATTTTGTATCTCCTGATTTGCTCAAGTTTGATATAATTCCTCATCTGTAGAACTAGTTTTCCCTCAAGGGTTTTTCTAGAGACAATTTGTCTGAAAAATATTGTGTTCATTGTGTTGCACATTTTTTTCCATATTTTTTATAAGTGAAGTTGTAGTTGTGTTATTTTTTGATATTAGATGGGAATTTTTTTCAGCAGTTTAATAATCGTTTATGATAGGAGATTAATAATTAGTGACTGCAATAGTTAATTTTCACATTGTATCAGAGCATTGTTAAGGGTAGAAGAGTTTTTCCCTAGGAAATAAATTTTTGGTCTCTTTAGATTTATTATTGCTTTAAATGCTTGACATGGCCTCAACTAGTTTGAGAGATTAGGATAGATTGGATGGTGCCTCGAATTTTGGTGTCTAGAAGGCCAAATTTTTTTTATTGTTGGAAGATAATGGTATTAAGGATCATGCTACTAGTGTTGTACTTGTACCAATGGATGCAACATAGTTTGTAGCACATAAGAAGGATGATCCCAAGGTGAGGAGGATTATCCTTAATAGTGTCAAAGATCATGTTGTTCCACATCTCGTAGAGCTAGATACAATGAAGAAGATGTGGGATGCCATTCTGAATCTATACCAAAATGCTACCACCAATAGGAAGTTGATTCTTAGAGAGAAGCTAAAGAATACCCAAATGAACTAGGAAGAAGACATCACAAGTTACCTCACTAGGCCTAGACTTGTCAAGGATGAGTTAGTAGCTATTGGAGATAGTCCTAGTGATGACAAGCTAGTTAGAATAGCCCTAAATGGGTTTACTAAACAATGGAGTGTCTTTGTTCAAGTTATTAGTGGATGAGATATTTTACCAAGTTGGGATTGACTATGGACTAATTTCACTTAGGAGGATTTTAGACTAAGTCTTGTCAATGGGGCCAACAAGAGTTAGAAAAATGAGGTGGAACAAGAGAACGTTTCCCTAGCGGGTAAAGGGAAAGCAAAGAAGGGATCTAGCAAAGGATCAAATTCACAAAGTGAGAAGAAGAAGAAGGACCTTTCTAAGGTCAAGTGCTTTGGATGTCATGAGTTTGGCCACTATGTCAGTGATTACCCAGAGAGGAGGAAGGATAAGAAGTAGGTGGCAACTTCAGCAAGTGTGGAAGAACTCTCCAGTAGAATGGAAGATGAGTTTGCACTCATAGCTTGTATGGTTAGCTCAACCTCATAGTGTGTTTGGTATATAGATAGTGGGGCATCATTTCATATGACAAGAGATAGAGAGTACTTCTCTAGTTACAAGGAGGAGGACACCAACATCCAGATTTCAATGGGAAACATGTCCAAACTCAACCTAGTTGGGAAAGGGACTGTTCAATTTTAGAGGGAGAATGGAAAGATAATTCCACTTCATGATGTGTTGTATGTTCTAGGCTTAGGTATTAATTATTTTTTGTATCTGTTCTTCAAGATAGGGGGTATGATGTACTCTTTAGAGGGAGAGATGTGTTGATAAAGCATAAGGATTGGAAATCACCCATAACTATTGAAGTTAGGAGTGGTCACCTTTATAGATTGTAGTTTGATACTCCTAAGGCACTCATGAGCAAAAGTAATTGTAGAGATCTTGGAAAGCTATGGCATAGGAGGATGGGCCATATTCATCATGGAGCACTTAGATTGCTTCATGAGATGGTGACAGGTGTTCCAGAGGTGAGCACAGAGTGTGATGATGTATGTAAGGGATGTGTGTTGGGGAACTTCGCGAAAGCATCTTTTCCAAGGAGTGACACCAGATCTAAGGGTGTTCTTGATCTAGTACATTTAGATGTTTGTGGATCGATGTTGACAAAATATCTTAGAGGATATGAGTACTATGTTACTTTTAGTGATGATTTCTCTAGAAAGACCTAGATATACTTCTTAAAGACTTAGGATGAGGTCTTTAGTTGATTCCAAGAGTTCAAGGCTCTTGTGGAGAATTTGACAGGGAAGAAGAGAAAGTGTTCTTCAGTTAGACAATGGAGGTGAGTATAAAGGAAATTTCTTCCAAGAATTCTATACCAGAGAAGGAATCAAGAGAGAGTAGATTGTTCCTTACAATCCATAGCAGAATGGAGTTGCTAAGAGGAAGAACTATTCTATATCAAAGGTAGCAAGAGCAATATTACATGACTAGAAAATGCCCCGTTACTTATGGGTAGAGGCATGTAATACAACAGTCTACATTTAGAATAGAGTTCCACATAAGGGGCTAGGGAAGATGACATCAGAGGAGGCTTTCATAGGGAAGAAGCTACATGTTAGTCACTCAAGGGTATTCAGGAGTTTGGCCTATTGTCATATTCCTGGAGATACACATACAAAGCTACATCAAACTATAGAGAGGGGGTACTTTGTTGGGTACAGTGAGACCTCAAAGGCATATAGGATTTTCATTCCAGTGACTAAAAGAATTATTATTAGATGTGATGTCAAGTTCATGAAGGACAACACATTCAAAGATCTAGAGATTTTCCAGTAGATGATCAGACTAAGAAACCAATAGAAGCTCCAAGACCAAGTCAAGGGTAGCAAAGCTCAAGTATAGTTACCATTATGAGTGTAGACTCAGGTAGTGAAGATTTACAAAGCAAGGAGCAATAGGTGCAATATAAAATGCATCTAGAGGACTTAGAGGTTGACATTTAATCCTTTACAGTTGGCAATAGAAACCATGAGGTTCCAGATACACAAAGGGATACTCAGGAGTTTGTGGGAGCTCCTAGGAAGAGTATGAGATAGTGGAGATAACCAGCCAAGTTTGATAACTATGTGGCATTAGTTGGTCAGTTGGTAGAAAGTGATCCTTCTAGCTATCAAGAAGCTGCAAAACATCAGGTATGTTGAGATGCTATGGTTGAGGAATATTCTTCAATAATGCAGAATGATGTGTGGGAGTGCCTAGACCAATAGATAGGGAAGTAGTTGGATCATGCTGGATCTATAAGATAAAACATGGTGCAAATGGTAGCATCAAGAAATACAAGGAAAGGTTTGTGGCGAAGGGGTTCTCTCAGAAGGAGGGAATAGATTATGAGGAGACATTTGCTCCAGTTGCAAGGTATACTTCTATATGATTTGTAATCTCACTTGCAGCATAGATGGGATGGTAGATCCATCAAATGGATGTCAAGACAACATTCCTTAATGGTGAGTTGAAGGAGGAGATATATATAAAACAAATAGAAGTCTTTGTAGCACACAACAAAGAGACCCACATGTGCAAATTGAAGAAAGCATTGTACGGACTCATGCAAGCTCCTAGAGCATGGTATGAGCGCATTGATACATACTTGTAGAAAATGGGCTTTGTGAAGAGTGAAGCATATGCTAACCTCTACTACTTGATGGTTGGGGGTGAGATTCTCATTCTTTTTCTTTATGTGGATGCCTTGTTTCTTATAGGTTCACTAGGGCTCATAGTGGACAGCAAGAGGAACCTTGCAGAAGAGTTCAAGATGAAGGATTTGGGACTTATGCACTATATTCTAGGCATGGAAGTAAGGCAGATAGATGGGGAGATTTTCCTTGGTCAAGGGAAATATTGTATTGAAATCTTGAAGAAATTTTGGATGGAGGATTGTAAAGCCATATCTACAACCATGATCATGAATTGGAGGAAGGTAGATACATCTAGGGGGAAGGATGTAGATACCACTTTATAAAGATAGTTGATTGGTAAACTTATGTATTTGGTCAACACTAGGCTAGATATAGCATTTGTAGTTAACTCTCTTAGTCAGTTCAGGGTTGAACCAAAGAGAATGCACTAGATAGTGGCCAAGCATGTATTGTGTTACTTGTGTGGTACAATTGAGTATGGGATCAGATATGTTCAAGGTGAAGGTATCAAGTCGATAGGCTATACTGACATAGATTGGGCAAGAAGTGCAATGGAAAAAAGGAGTACTTCAAGGTGTTGTTTTAGCTTGGGATCAGGAATTGTTTCTTAGTTCAATAGGAAGCAAAAGTCTGTGGCTCTAAATTCAACAAAAGTAAAATACATAGCAGCTAGCATGGTGACATCTGAAGCTATATGGCTTTGGAAGTTGTTAGTAGCTTTGTTTTGTCAGAAGGTTGAAACTACTATTATACATTGTGATAATTAGAATTGCATCAAGTTCTCTGAGAATCCAGTGTTTCACGATAGGTCTAAACATATAGGTATCAGATGTCACTTCATCAAAGATTGTGTACAATGGGGAGTTATTTAGCTACAGTACACACCTACAAAGGAGCAAGTAGCATACATTCTAACTAAGGCATTGGGGAAGGAAAAATTTATCTTATTTAGAGATAAGTTATGTGTCATGTAGAAAAAATTCCTTACTAAGAGGGAGTGTTAGTATTGTTAGCTTTGGAAAATTGTTCATCCATTTGCTATTATTTAGCAAGTAATTATTTTACTAACTATTGGTTAGATTAGAGACAAATATTTGTTAATTAATTGACCACTTTGGAAACAACTAGAAACCAACTTGGTGAGGGTTGTTAAGTTTTTTTAATCTCAACCATTGATTGAGAATCGATCTTGGCCATTGGTTTACCAACAAAGTAGTATAAAAGGAGGACAAGGGTGCATTTGGAGAACACAAAGTTTGAAGAAACATTTGCAGTGCTAGCAAATGAGTTGTAAGTTTGTAGTGTTAGCAAATAGTCTTGCAGTGCTAGCAAGGGCACAGTGTTAGCATGGGAATAGCAATGGGGAGTATCAGTGGGAGAAATTAGGATGTTGTCAAAATTCTACTAGTGAGAGGCAAGGAATTTTGTATCTCTTGATTTGCTGAAGTTTAATATGATTCCTCATCTATAGAACTAGTTTATCCTTAGGGTTTTTCCAGAGTCAATTTGTCCAAAAAATATTGTGTCCATCGTGTTGCACATTTCTTTCTGTATTTTTTATAAGTGAAGTTGTAGTTGTGTTATTTTTTGATATTAGCTGGGAATTTGTTTTTGGCAGTTTAATAATCATTTACGATAGGAGATTAATAATCAGTGACTGCAATAGCTAATTTTCACATGTGACAAATTTAAATATTGTAGTCATTGATTATTAAACTGTTGAAAACAAATTCTTAGCTAATATCAAAAAATAACACAACTGCAACTTCACTTATAAAATACAAAAAGAAATGCAGAACAAAATGAACACAATATTTTTGGACAAATTGTCCTTGGAAAAACCCCTAAGGGAAAACTAGTTCTATAGATGAGGAATTATATTAAACTTTAGGAAATCAAGAGATACAAAATTCCTTGCCTCTCATTGGTATAACTCTGACAACCTCCTAATTTCTCTTGCTGATATTCCCCACTGCTAATCCCACGTTAACATTGCGCCCTTGCTAACACTACAAGATTGTTTAGTAACACTGCAAACTTACAAACTCATTTGTTAGCACTACTTCTCCAAACTTTATGTATTCCAAATGCCCCCCTAACCTCCTTTTATACTACTCCTATTGGTAAACCAATGGCTGAGATTGATTCTCAATCAACAGTTGAGATTAAAACAACTTAACGATCCTGACCAAGTCAGTTTATAGTTGTTTCCAAAAGTGGTCAATTATTTAACAAATATTTGTCTCTAACCTAACCAATTAGTTGGAAAAATAATTACTCGCTAAATAATAACAAATGGATGAATAGCTGTCCATAGCTAACTAAACTAACACTCCCTTTTAGTGAGGAAGTTGTTTTGCATGACACCTAACTTATCTCTGAAGAAGATAAATTTTGCCTTCCCCAATGCCTTAGTTAGAATGTCTACTACCTACTCCTCTGTAGGTATGTACTATAGTTGAAAAACTCTCCATTGTAATCAATCTCTAATGAAGTGATATCTGATATCTATATGTTTAGACCTATCATGAAATATTGGATTCTTAGACAACTTGATGCAACTCTAATTATCACAATGTATCATAGTAGTCTCAACCTTCTAACCAAACGAAGCTACTAACAACTTCCAAAGCCATATAGCTTCACATCTCACCATGCTAGCTTCTATGTATTTCACTTTTGCTAAACCTAGAGCCAAAGACTTATGCTTCCTGCTAAACCAAGAAACAACTCCTGATCCCAAGCTGAAACAACACCTTGAAGTGCTCCTTTTGTCCATTGTACTTCCTGCCCAATCTATGTCAGTATAGCCTATCAACTTGATACCTTCACCTTGAACATATCTAATCCCATACTCAACTATACCATGCAAGTAATGCATCACATGCATAGCCACTATCCAATGTATTCTCTTTGGTTCAACTATGAACTGACTAAGAGAGTTAACTGCAAATGTTATATCTAGCCTAGTGTTGACCAAATACTTAAGCAAACCAATCAACTATCTATATAAAGTGGGATCTACATCATTCTCCCTAGATGTATCTACCTTCCTCCAATTTGTGATCATGGGTGTAGACATGGCTTTGCAATCCTCCATCCCAAATTTCTTCAAGATTTCAATGCAATATTTCCCTTGACCAAAGAAAATCTCCCCATCTAGCTGCCACACTTCCATGCCTAGAAAGTAGTGTATAAGTCTCGAATCCTTCATCTCAAACTCTTCTACAAGTTTCCTCTTGTAGTCCACTATGAGCCCTAGTGAACCTATAAGAAACAGGTCATCCACATAAAGAACAAGAATGAGAATCTCACCACCAACCATCAAGTAGTAGAGGTTAGCATTTGCTTCACTCTTCACAAAGCCCATTTTCTACAAGTATGTATCAATGCGCTCATCCCATGCTCTAGGAGCCTTCTTGAGTTTATACAATGCTTTCTTCAATCTGCACATGTGGGTCTCTTTTTTGTGTGCTATAAAGTCTTGTAGTTGTTCTATATATACCTCCTCCTTCAACTCACCATTAAGGAATGTTGTCTTGACATCCATTTGATGGATCTTCCATCCCATCTGTGTTGCAAGTGAGATTACAGATCATATAGAAGTATACCTAGCAACTGGAGCAAATGTCTCCTCATAGTCTATTCCCTCCTATGCCATAGCTCTCTAAGATCTCTAGGATTACTGCTACTTGTGAGTGCCTTAGGAGCATCAAACTATAATCTATAAAGGTGACCACTCCTAATTCCAATAGTTATGGGTGATTTCCAATCCTTGTACTTAATCAACACATTTGTGCCTCTAAGAGTACAATATACCCCCTACCCTAAAGAATAGATATAGAAATCAAATTCATACCTAAGCCTAGCACATACAACACATCATGAATTGAAATTATCTTTCCATTCTCCCTCTAAAACTAAATAGTTCCTTTCCCAGCTGGGTTGAGTTTGGACAAGTTTCCAATAGAAATCTGGATGTTGGTGTCCTGCTCCTTGTAACTAGAGAAGTACCCTCTAAGTCCTATCATATGAAATGATGCCCCGCTATCAATATACCAAACACACTATGAGGTTGAGCTAACCATACAAGCTATGAGTGCAAATGCATCTTCCATTCTAACAGAGATTTCTTTTGCACTTGCTGAATTTGCCACCTACTTCTTACCCTTCTTCCTCTCTAGGCAATCATTGACATAGTGGCAAAAACTCGTGACATCCAAAGCACTTGACCTTAGAAAGGTCCTTCTTCTTCTTCTCACTTTGTGAATTTGATCCTTTGATAGATCCCTTCTTTGCTTTCCCTTTACCCGCTAGGGCAACATTCTCTTATTCCACCTCACCTTTCTAACTCTTGTTGGCCCCATTGACAAGACTTAGTCTAACTCCTCCTGAGTGAAATCAATCCATAGTTGATCCCAACTAGGTAAAGTATCTCTTCCACTGATAACTTGAGCAAAGACACTCCATTGTTTAGTAAGCCCATTTAGGGCTATCTCCAAAAGTAGCTAACTCATCCTTGACAAGTCTGAGCTTGGTGAGGTAACTTTTGACGTCTTCTCCCTAGTTCATCCAGGTATTCTTTAGCTTCTCTCTAAGAATCAACTTCCTGTTGGTGGTAGCATTCTTGTATAGATTCAGAATGGCATCCCACATCTTCTTCACTGTATCTATCTCTATGATATGTGAAACAATATGATCCTTGACACCATCGAGGATAATCCTCCTCACCTTGGCATCATCCTTCTTATGTGTAGCAAGTTGTACTTATGCACTACTTTCTAGGCATGGAAGTGTGGCAGACAGATGGGGAGATTTTCCTTGGTCAAGGGAAATATTGCATTGAAATCTTGAAGAAATTTGGGATGGAGGATTGCAAAGCCATTTCTACACCCGTGATCACAAATTGGAGGAAGGTAGATACATTTAGGGAGAAGGATGTAGATCCCACTTTATATAGATAGTTTATTGGTTCACTTATGTATTTAGTCAACACTAGGCTAGATATAACATTTGCAATTAACTCTCTTAGTCAATTCATGGTTGAACCAAAGAGAGTGCATTGGATAGCGGCTATGCATGTGCTATGTTACTTGCATAGTACAGTTGAGTATAGGATCAGGTATGTTAAGGGTGAAGGTATTAGTTTGATAGGCTATAGTGACACAAATTGGGTAGGAAGTGCAATGGACAAAAGGAGCACTTCAAGGTGTTGTTTTAGTAGGAAGCAAAATACATAGCAGCTAGCATGGTGACATGTGAAGTGATATGGCTTCAGAAGTTGTTAGTACCTTTCTTTGGTCAGAAGGTTGAGACTACTGTGATACATTGTGATAATCAGAGTTGCATCAAGTTGTTTTAGAATCCAATGTTTCATGATAGGTCTAAACATATAGATATCAGATATCACTTCATCAGAGATTGTATACAATGGGGAGTTGTTCAGCTATAGTACATACCTACAGAGGACCAAGAAGCAGACATTCTAACTAAGGCATTGGGGAAGGAAAAATTTATCTTCCTCAGAGATAAGTTAGGTGTCATGCAGAAAAACTTTCTCACTAAGAGGGAGTGTTAGCTTAGTTAGCTTTGGATAGCTATTCATCCATTTGTTATTATTTAGCAAGTAATTTTTTTGCTAGCTAATTGGTTAGGTTAGAGACAAATATTTGTTAAATAATTGACCACTTTTGGAAACAACTAGAAACTGACTTGGTTAGGGTGGTTAAGTTGTTTTAATCTTGACCGTCGATAGAGAATCAATCTTGACCATTGGTTTACCAACAAGAGTAGTATAAAAGGAGGTCAGGGGGGTATTTGGAATACATGAAGTTTGGAGAAACATTTGTAGTGCTAGTAAATGAGTTTGTAAGTTTGTAGTGTTAGCAAATAGTCTTGTAGTGTTAGCAAGGGTGTAGTGTTAGTGTGGGATTAGTAGTGGGGAATATCAGTAGGAGAATTTAGGAGGTTGTTAGAGTTCTACCAGTGAGAGGCAAGGAATTTTTTATCTCTTGATTTGCTAAAGTTTAATATAATTCCTCATCTACAGAATTAGTTTTCCCTTAGGGGTTTTTCTAGGGACAATTTGTCTGAAAATATTGTATTCATTGTGTTTTGCATTTCTTTCCATTTTTTATAAGTGAAGTTGTAGCTATGTTATTTTTCGATATTAGCTAGGAATTTGTATTCAGCATTTTGATAATCATTTACGATAGGAGATTAATAATCAGTGACTGCAATAGTTGATTTGATGTGACAATTTAACTTGTGGTGGGCATGACTACATGGCAATAATTTAGTGATTACATGCAGGTAGGTGGTTTTTGTAATGTTTAATTTTGAAGTGTTGGTTATCCATCATATTTAAAATTTTGAAATATGGAATTTCAAATCACACAATATTTTTAAACATTTTGTTTTCTATGTGTTTAATTTTTTCTTTTTTCTTTTGGACAATTTAAATAGAAGATCATTGTATTATAGATTGGGTGCTTAATAAAGTAGAATCATCTTCCACTTTTCCTAATTAATAATATGAAATATAGTTTTAGTAAAAAGAAAATTATATAATTGATTATTATATAGTTTTAGTTTTAGTAAAAAGAAAATTGTATAATTGGTTTAGTTGATTGGAATAACTAAACCAATTATAAAGATTAAATTAATGAGAGTATTCAAATTTCTATATTACAAACAATAAAATGGCCTTCAGAATATAACAAGTGTGACCAAAATAGTATTTGAATTAACAAATTGTAATAGATAGTTAAACTATGAATATAGTAATTTAAAATATATATTAAAAATAACTAATTAATAAGAGCAGTTAAAAGTTGAATTTATTACAAGGATAATTATTCTAATTTAATATTAAATATCAGAGTAAGAAAATTTTAAAAAGAATAGATTAGAGGATTATATATTATAACAGGAGATTAATTAAGAAAAATATCAATATATATCTTTTGATACAACATTAAAGTTATGATAAAAAATTAAAGATGGTAATGTATTAAAAACTTAAATTATATTATATTATTTATTTGAAATAATTATGATTTTGTTAACATGTAATGTTATTAAAATATTTATGTGAGATTATTATTTTTATATAAAAATATTATATAGGTTTTTCATTAATTTTTAAATATGGAATATATTTAATATAATTATTAGTTGAGGTATATATTTTCTATCAATATAATATAATTTCATAATCCATCTCCTAAAATCATGTGACCTAAGAAAAAATAGTTCATATAAGACATAATGAAATCAACCAATCAAATTGGTGAAAATTAATTTTTATAATATTTAAATTCATAAATAATTTTAAACATTGTTACAAATATTTGAAGTCTGAAAAATAGTTGTTGGTGATTGGTGAAAACTAATTCAGTTTTCATCAAGTGAGTGCAATAGTACAACAAGTGCCACATAGTGGCATGTATTTTCCAAAAGTTATAATAGCTTAATAGAATAGTAAAGTTCAAAATTTGATATAATTTAATATAATTTTATCAATATTTAATTAATATTTTAAATTTGATTTTTTTTTTTAAAAAATTAAATGATACTTTTACATAAAAAATATATTTTCTCATTTAGAAAGATTTAAAAATATTATTTTATTTTGAATATTTAAATATTTACAAAAATAAGGAAATAATAAAAACATAAGTTATGATTAAATATAAATCTCATGTTACTACTATAACTATATAATAAAAGAAAAACATATTATTAAAATAAGTTACAAAATAACAATATATTATATTATTGATTTAATAGTTTTATATAACAAAATGTTTTTACATTCTAAAATATTGGGTAGTGGTTCTTGCCAATCCACTCTTATAAGACCCAAAATTATAAGCCAATCAAATTCAAGTAAAATAAATTTTAAAATTTTAAAACTTAAAAATCTCACAAATAAACATTACAAAAATTAAAAGTTTAAATTAAAATGAAAAATAACTAGTTGAAATAGTAAAGATTAATAACTAGTTAAGTACAACTGATTGCAATAGTATAACCTACAACAAATACAATAATAAATAATTTAACTTTTTTTAGAAAAATAATACTAAGAAAATTATTCTTAACTACAATAGATAAAGAACTTGTCTTAGTTTTGATTTTTTGTATAAATTAATTATAATTTAATTATATTTTTTAATAATTTTTAAATATATTATTTATTAGTTGTTATAATTTTTTACAATTAATATATATAATAATGTTATCATTACAATGTAAATGTATTAGTAAATTCTAATGAACAAATATAAACTAATAATGTAGTAATATATTATTTTGTTATATATATTGAATCATATTATATGATATAAAAATTTATTTGTAATAGATATTAAATTTTTTAATGTAAAAGTAAAATTTAATTCAATAATATTATTTGATTTAAAAATAATTAAAATACATAATTAAAATTAAAAAATTAACATTATGCAATTAGCACTATGCATAAATGTTAGCTCGAAATTTGCTTCCTAGAAATCCGTGTATAAGACTCAAGTGTTTTGAGCCACTCCCACTAGCTTATATATATTCTATAATATATATAGAAGAGTCCATATTTCTAGAGGCTTTGATTTAATAATTGATTAAAAAATATAACGTAGTAACTAATTTAATTGATTTGTAAATGTAAGAAAGGGCATCTCTACCATAAATATAATTTTATTGGTAAAATAATTTAAACTTTTAAATAGTTTGATTTTTTTTTTTTTTAATTATAATTATATAAAACTATTATTGAATACATATAATGCATTTTTTTCTCTAATATATAACTAAAATTTTAACTAAACATAAAAGTGGAAATTGATAATAAATACTTTTGAAATATAATAAACTAACCCAAAAAATTGTCAGTTTCATTAAATGAAATAAAATGTGTGTATTAAATAATTAAATACATAATTTATAATTGTGTTAACATTGTATAATTTATATAGTTTTGTATTTACAATAGTTATCAAAATAGTGGGATTAATTTTTTATCTTAATATCATGTTAAAAAATTAATCAAATTTAATACCTGATGTAAAATCTAGCAATAAATCAATAGATAAATAGTATAAAGAATATATTAGAATATTAAATTCATATATAAATTTTAGAAAAAAATTGATTAACTGAAAAATAGTTATTTCTTATTAGTTTTAAAATAATTAAATATTTATGGAAAGTGAATAAAATATTACTAGCCTATAACAACAATAATAAGGTTGTTACAGATACCTACATTATAAAGAAAGAAAATATTTTATTTGAAGATAACTTTCTAGTTAATGAGATAGCCCAAAACATAGATTGTCTCCATAACTTGAGACAATTATATGACTTATTTGGACTCATTGATTGAAAAAAAATTGAAGAAGAAAGATTTTCATACAAATCAATTATTCATCTAGAAAGGATGCTTGAAACTAGATTATGAAGAAAGGTAGAAAATATTCATCCAATCTTTAAAAAATAGATGACAAAAATCAAACATATTATATTCTTATTGTTTTCCATAGGCAATATACTATTGCATTCATTATCCACAATTAGTATAATAGTTCTATTCTTTTACACCAATGAACAATAAGTATTTTCCACAAATTGAATATTTATAAAGTTGTTATTTTAATTTATTAATTTTTTTATGTTATAAAATTTATTTATCTCAAATTCTATTGGCTCTACCAATTTTTTGTTATAGGAGTTGATTTCTCGAAATTCCTCCATGTTCTTTTTTCTTTTTGCTATCTTTTTCCTAACAAATATTAATATTAATACATTTTAAAATGAAACTACAAAATATAATTGTATTAAATAAAACTATATAATTATATAAATAAATCTATTAATAGTATATCACAAATATATATTATTATTTTTTCATATATTTTTGTGAGTCTTTAAATAACATTATATATATATATATATATATATATATATATATATATATATATATATATATATATATATATATATATATATGTATGTATGTATGTATGTATGTATACATATACATTTATATATATATATATATATATATATATATATATATGTATATATATGTGTGTGTGTGTGTGTGTATAAATAATTATTATTATTCAAATTATATAAAATATGTTAATATATAATTTATATAGAATATAATAATATAATTTATGATTCAAGTTAAATTAAAGTTAAAAATTTTAGATTCACACTATTATATTCTATCAATAAAATATTTTACCAAACATTATTGTATTGGCCAAAGACAATATTCACTTTCTTTTATAAGTAATTAACTTTCACTAATTAGAAATAACTATTTTTTTTTGTATTATAACTTATTATAAACAAAAATATATAAAATTTCTAAATTTATTATTTTTATTTTCAATTACAATTGTTACAAAAATTATAATGGCAAATACAAGCCACTACATGGCACTTGTTTTTATTTATCTTTTATATTTAAGCCAATAGACTTACTAGTTGTTTTAAAATTTTATAAAAATTTTAATCTTTAATTTAAAAAAAAAAAACTTTAATTTGTTTGGACAATTAGTTATAAGATTTCATTTTTTGATAATTTAGAAACTTCTCAAATCTTTTACATGTCTCTTGATGGTCTTAAAATAGTTATTTTAATTTACATTTTTCAAAAACACTTAGCAAATCACTCATGAGGGTTGAGTGAAGATAAATAAAAAATTTAGCCGATAGGCTATTTCTGGGAACTTTGGTCCAAGAAATTGAATTTTTGACAAAAAAGTTGTGAAAAGTTGTTAGTTTGGCCAAAAGAAATTGCAAATCCTTCCCGTTAATTATTACGAGGTAGTTTTTATTTCATTCCACTTTTAACTCTTGTTTCAATATTTATTTGTTGTTATCTCCACTTTTATGTATTGTTTTCCTTTTTCTATTTATTTTGTGATCTATATTCATTTAACTTTTGACTTTTAAAATTGACTTTGATTTTGATTTTTAAATTATTTTTTATATTAGTTTAGTTTTCTTTATATATTGCTTTTTAGTTTATATAATTTCTTTAGTCAATAGAATATTTGTTAGACATTTTTTTGCTCTTATTAATTTTTTGTAATAAATTTTTTTTTTTTTAAATTGATTTTTTTTATATTTGATAAATTTAAATAGAAATAAATAATATTTATTAATCTATTTAAAGGATTTTAGTAAATAATATGTTACTTAAATTTTATTTTATTTTAATCAATGAATGGCCAAGGCCTTGATACATTTTATTAAACTTTAAAAAGGGATACAATAACAATACTCCATTTAAGCAGGCACTGGTAGGAAAGAACAGAGAAGAAAACCTCCATTCTAGCCTAGGACAAATGTTTTCTATATCATTACAAATTGAAAGGGGCATACCCCAGTGAAATTATTAAAATTTACAAAATATGCAGGAATAAAACCCTTATATACATTTACATCAAATTTGCGAGTCAAAGTATCATTCGTACTCTATCTGATTTGAAAAAAATTGCTACCCTTACGTAGGTACTCTTCCTCAGCAATCCAACCTATCTCTAAAATAACTCCTCAATTGAGCATTAGTCTTCAAAATAAATTTGTCATATTGGATTTCGCAAGGTAGTAATTTCAAAGTCTTAGAAATTCTTAATTCAAAACAATACTAAGCTAATTAATTAGGATGAGAACCATAATACTAATCCCTAAGTTAAACAGAAAACCATATTACATAAATCACATTAGACATAAGTTTAAGATCACCGAACTAAAATATGTTATTTAAATTGAAAATTATTAATAATCTAATTTATTCACATAAGATTATATTTTAAATATCCGCTTTTAACTATTGTTTTTCTTTTCTGATTTATTTAAAAAATAATTACTTGTGATTTCTATTTATTTAACTTTTATTTTAAAAATTGATTTAGGTTATAATTTTTAAATTATTTTAAATTATTTTTATATTGGTTTAGTTTTTTATTTAAATATTATTTTTTCAGTTTTTATAATTTATTTAGTCAATAGAATAGTTTTTAGAGACATTATTTTTTCTATTTCTCTTATTAATTTTTTGTAAATTGAATTTAATTGTAAAATCTTGAAATTATTAAACATATTTCTTAAGCAATAATCAAATTTCATATATATTGTAAATATTATATCTATGTTTTAATCTTCAACTTTTTTATTTTTGTATTTTCATTTTTTTTAAAGTTATATTTTCCTATAAACAGACTCATTGCATTTACAAAAGATTGTGACTGGTGGTTTAGATTTGTGACAGAGAAAGAAGCTTTTGCCATGATTACCTTTAGAAAAGACCAGACTCCTTCTTCTATATCAAAGTATCAATTCTTCTCTTGATCTGTTCACGCATACCTTTCCCACCCAGCTAACCTTAAATCTATTAAATGTGTTGGATTTCCTGAAAAGAGGAATGGAAGTTTGTTAAGAGATAAGGCCTTTTTCAGAGAGCCATACTCAATTTTTTCATTCCTTCAATCCAGTGCATTATCATGAAACAAACCAACGTGGCTTCCTGACAGATCCATGCCGAAATTCATGAACCATACGATCAAAAGAGGGATTACAAGAAAAGTAAAGAACGGTAAACCGATATGTCTAGTTTAAGGCTATGCTTTTTTAGTTTGGTACAAATTCCACCTCTCTTTATGTATCATTGTGCTCCATTACGATTATATCATATCAGTGGACTTTATGTGATCTGCCTTTTGGAATAAGGATATTGGTATTATATTATATGTGACCAGATTCTTCGAGCCATAATTATCAGTATATGTAGCTCATCTTATATCTTTTTGTTCAAATTGTTGTGGATACAATTGGGCGGAGACAATTTTATTTGTAGATGATAAATGAGAATGATTAATATTAATACGGAAAGGAAATATATAGACAACATTTTAGTGTGAATGTGGTTTTTTTTATGAAAACAACTTACAGATCAATAATTTTATTTTCTTAGTATTTTTTTTGACATTACAGATAAATAGTTAAAAATTTCTAATTTTTTATATAACCGTTCTCATTACCCTCCTACACAATAAAAAAATAATTGTGTGCTAGAAACCAATTTATAATATATCAGGATTGCAAGATGAAAGAAATAAAATCGGCTATCTATGGGATAAATACTTACAGAAAGATATGGAGCAATTGATGACCTCCCTTGCGAGCAATTAAAATTATCCCAGGGGAGAACTCATGGAGACAACTCATATTTTAGGGTAAATAGTGATATACAACTAGCATTCCTATTTGTTTTATTAGTTATGCGTGAGTTGGAAACTTATCCAATCCTATTATATAAGGAAGCTTTCAACAACAAACTATCACATGATATGGAAAGAGAAATCAGAAATGCTGACGGAAACTTGATAAATCCATACCCAGTTGATAAAAATATATAATTTGTTTATTGTAAGCATATATTATTATGACCTTGAGAAGCACAAGTGTGATGGGCAGCCGCGAATGGTTTGCCCACATTCTCATAAGAAATTCAAGGCGGGCTAGCCATTCTTGGCTGTTTATCACACTCTGCCTTGTATATACAATATACATTCAATGCCCATATCATCATCATTCATACTGAGCAAGATATATTTAAAGCGACAAATGGTCATAGATAAGAAGTATACGTGGGTTCAATATACTGGATGTGGATTCGGCCGGCAGCATAAATAAAATGAGCAATATGCTTCCCTTTATGCTTCGAACTTTATAAGCACATTTCACCATCGGTTATAACATTATTTTTTCTGCACAACATGGTCAATAACAAGAACTTTTGTTTTCCCATTATCTATTTCTAAGGCATAAAAAGTTTGCTACTTGAGAGGAAATATAATTGGAAAGTGGAGTAAAAGAGAACCAATGTTCATAACAAGTAAGGATACACAAAAGAAGCAAGGATCTTAATTCACTTTGGGAATCTTTCTTTATCTTAGGACATTCCCTTCACCTCAGGACACTCCCTTTTCCTTGGGACGCTGTCTTCATCTGGGGAATCTTCTTTCACCATACAGTGTACCCAAAGTTTCCTCGCCATGCTGTGAGTATTGTATACTCAGAGTCATTGTTAACAATCTCCCACTTGACCAGACTATACACATATTTAGAGAGATACTTCACATGACCACATGTGCCATTCAAGCTTAATTTTTCTCACTTTGATACCTCTAAGGTATACAATATGAATTCAATAGAAACAACATATACAATTTGTATAATCTCAAGCCTCAAAGCTAATCTACCAATATACACTAAGAAGCTCCTATTGTACAGGTAAAGTTGATCTGATATGAATCCATTAAACAAAATTCACCACTGTCTCTAGGTATTCATGAGCATGTGTAGCTGATCAATCCATGTCAACTCCAAATACAACATTGCACTATCACAAAGTATCAAGCAAATGATCAATATACTCACTACAAAGAAACTTAAATCAAGATCAGCATGTCAAAATTCCAACCATGGCTTCGGGAACATAATCATGACAACATGATCTAAACAATCTCAATCATAGAGATTACATGCTCTATTTAAACATATCATAACATGTTAAATGAAAATATAAATCACACATTTATCAAAGACTCTATCAAGCCCTCAACATGTCAACATCTTTAGTCACATGAAGATTAACATATACAAATAGAAGTTAAGAAAATGTTACAACATCCTTCTACAACATTAGAACCTCACTCCTTCAACATTTGTGATACCAATGAAGATTATTTGATACATCACTGCCAAACACTCCCACTAAATTGTGGTTCTGACTTATACATGACATCTACGTCACTGCCAACAACTCCATGGTGGTGCCAACTCACACATGGAACCATGACAAATATCTTCCACATGAAGATTGAATTACTCTAACCCATCATCATCATATTGCTGATTAGCCAAAACAAAATTGCTAGTAACTTCATTATCACTCTTAGAAGAATTTGAATTGGAAGAACCATTTATTTTCTTCTTCTTCTCCTCTTTACAATCCTTTTGGATATGACCAATTTGTTCGCAATTCTAAAACTTCACTTTGGTTTTATTTCCAAAACATTTAGGATTCATGTCCTTATTTCTTTTATTCTTCACTCGCTCTCGAATGGTGAAAGCCTCCTTATCCAGCTCAAAACACTTCCTCCAGGTCTCCTCTAATAGAAGTGCAACAACCACTTCATCCATTTCAAACTAGGTGATAGTACTTCTAATGGTCATCACAATATGATCCCATGAATCAGGAAATGAGAATAGTAGTAACATGTAGCACTCTTCTTCACTTACATATACACCAATAAATGTTAGTTGTGCAATCACCATATTGAATGCATTTAAATTATCTATCACAATCGTTCCTTTGTCCATCTTCAAAGGGTACAAATTCTTTCTTAGGAAGAGCTCGTTTACTAAGGATTTTCTCTAATAAAAATCTCCCAATTTATTCTACAAAGAATGCATAGTTTTCTCCTCATAAGCGTTCAATAGAACCAAATCCACAAGATATGGCCTTATTAGTCCTCTATCCTTTTGACCCACTAGATCCCACTCTTCTTGCATCAAGCGTGAAGGCTTATTTCTAAACATAACAATCTATAGATCTTGTTCAACCAATATATCTTCAACTTTAAGTTTCCACAACTCAAAGTTTGTGCCATTGAAATTTTCAATGTCTATTATCCCAATACCCATCATCTCAATTCTAAATAAATACTTTGCAAACTCCCATAGGAACTAAATTGAAACCAAAGACAACCCTACCCAATGAGGGTACCACCTAGGCTTTGATACCACTTGTTACAAAAGAATTGTGTAAAAATGCCTTCCTATTGTCAATTTATAGGGGGGAAAAGTTTGATTTCACAACTACTTCATCATAATTGAGATGCACAAGAAAAACAAGAATATAAAAAATACAATGGACATAAGATAAACAAAGGAGACCAGATTTAACATGGAAAAACCTTTCAGGAAAAACTCACCACCACAAAACACCCAAGCATCTTTGTATTACAGTAAACAATTTATGTACAATATGCTCTAGTTTTTGGATAGGCTCATAAGCTCACATTGTCTTTATGATCAACCTAAATTTCACATTTTCAACCCAGTCCACACCTAATGAATCCCTTATACATTTATTCACTCTAAAATTTGCTATGGAATCTAGTTCATTAACTATCATAGAACAAATCAATTACCGACAACCTTGGAACTCATCTATCTAATGGTCAACTATCCATCCGATGGTCATTCCTTTAGGTATCATATGTCTTTGATCACTTGGATGCCTCTAGTAACTAACATGCCTCTAATTATTTGGATGCCTTTGGTGACACAAAGACCTTCGGTGATGCAAATGCCTTCAATGATGGAAATGCCTTTAGTGACATTCTCTCTATCTTAGGACACTCCCTTCACCTCATGAATCTTCCTTCACCTTGGTTGTCTTTCTTTAGCTCAAGAAAAATTATCTTTGCATCAGGGTACTCCCTTCACATCAATAATATTTATTTTCCTCAAGAATATTTCTTCACCTTGGGACATTCCCTTGACCTTAGGACACTCTCTTCACCTTGGGAATCTTTCTTTAACATGGGATATTCCCTTTTCCTCAAGACACTCCCTTTGCCTCAAGACACTCCCTTCAACTCTAGAATTTTCCTTCACTGTATGGTTTACCCAAATTTTCCTCACCATACCATGAGCATTGTATAGTCTGAGGCATTCCTAACAATAAGAATATAAGAATGCCTGATGGAAAAATGAACTAGAAAATAAGGAGGAATTTCTCATTACCTTTTTAACTTTTAGTCCATGCCCTTTGAAGGTGGGGACTAATGTTTTCAAATGAATTATCTAATTAATCTTGCACAAAAAATTAAATATGAGTCGAGTACAGGTTGTATCATTTTTTGCCTTTGTTAGAAAATTTAAAGATAGGTGCTAAATGTGCTCTTGGCTACAAATTTTAGCATGCTTTTGTATATTTGTAGATACTTGAAACATTTAGGTTTAAAAGGATGAGGTATAGAGGTCTTTCAAGCTTGTTGAGCATGGTAATATTTAGATGAGATAAAAAATATTTTTTGAACATTCAATTTTTTTTTTAATTTGATAACTTAAAGTTACATTAAGTTTTTCCCTATCTAAACACTCATTTGTAATATGTGTTGGTCTCTAGTACCTATGTCAATTTTTTATCTCCTATTTTCATTAAAATCTTTTTGATGTTACTCTTTCTAGGGAAGACTTGGGAACTCAATGAGGAAAATCCAAATTATATTAGCATTGATCAATTGACAACCTTAGACAAGCAAGTAGAGAAATATCCAATCTCAAAAGATTATAAACCTATTATTTTGAGCATTTGTAGATGAAACCTTGGGCATGAGGTATTGTGTGCTAGGTGACTTAAAAATCACACACTAAGGCTTGATTTCTACACTAAAAGTGTTGGATAGTCAAAGTTGAATTACATTTTACAAGCTTAATTTTTCATGTTGTGTGTGATGTTCAAAGTTGACTTACTTTTTAAAAGCATAATTTTTCACTTAGTGTGTGATGTTTAAGGGTAGCCATAGTGTATCTAGAGATGTGAATAAGGTAAGCATGGTTATTATCAATGACACTATTTTCTTAATTGTGTTATTTATTGTAGACATGTTATCTTTATTTGCTTCATTATTAGTTCACATGGTGTCAATGTTGAATGTTTCTAAAAAAAATTGAAGTATGGTAATTCAAATGTAAGAGTTTATAACTTCATGAACTTTTATAATAATCCATGTTAAAATTTTACAAATTTAATGACTCATCAAATGTTCAGTGTTAAAGAATGAAATTTCAAAAGCTTTATGGTGAGCCAAATGTAGAATGTTATAATTTCAAGAAATGTATCATAACCCTAATGTAAAATGGTAGAACTTTAGAGATTTTATGATGACCCAAATGTTAAATGCTAATATTTTAGGAATTTCATGACGATCTATGTGTAAATTATAAATATAATGATATTAATGAACACCCGCATGTAAAAGGCAGGGATTTTGTCACACCCTAAACTTAAAATGTCAAAATTTTAGGGTGGAAGTCATTTGATGAATAATCAAGGAGAATACTATACCATATCATCTAGAAATCTAGACTAGTGGTAAATTCTCTATTTGTGATGGTCATAGGAACTGATAACCCATTCTACTATTTCAAGTCAAATTTAAACTACAAGCCAAGTGTACTCCGTAGAAGAACATATATATTCCCATTTCCACCTTGAAGACTCAATTGGAGGTAATTTTCTAACATAACATAACATGTTTGAACTATATCTAAAAAGTTATGTCCTATGATTAATTTTTGTGTTGCAATTTTTTTATTTTGTTGATGTGGGCATATGTGTGACAATTTGTCAAGGGTATATAATCTAGGAGTAGAAACATAGAAGATTATTAGAAATGAAATTGTAAAAGTCAATTGTTTCATTATTTTCCATCGCAAAGTCGTCAGGATAATAAAACAAGGGATTGTGTAGAGAAGAATGATTTGGTTCAAAACTTTAGTGATATCTTTATGTCCTTCCTCTCTTCATAACTAACACTTGATAATATACATTTGCAAGGCCTATCCTATGCATTTGGTAACATATATGGAGTCATATCAAGTTTCTTATAGAATCACTTTGTATATGGTACTTCATTTTTTAGATTTCTCACATTGAAGGCTGCATTAAGTACTATACAACAAATAAAATGAAATTGAAAACAAATCAATGGTAGCGAATGATTTTTATTTGAATAAGCTTCAAAATGTGCTAAAGTCATGCTACAAGGTAGGAAAGTTGAATTCTCATGTTCCTTTTCTACTAGTAGTGAAATATTGTTCAAACATGAGAGAATATGCTCAAATGTCTAGTATTGAATTTTAAAAACATTACTACTAATCATTTCTTTTCCCATGCCCACAAACTACAACTTTCTCACACAACTTCTCAACTATTAGTTTCACTAAAAACAACATTCATAAATTCCATTTCAATTATTGTCTACCTAAATATCTAATATTTAATTCCATTTAAATATTGAGTAATGTTAAAATATTGCTTGTTCTCTTCATTAGAAATTTGGCAGTTATTATTTTCTCATTGGATACATTGCATTAGTTCATTGATCTCTACATTAAGAAATCTTAAGCTCACCATCTTCAAGATTTTTTAAGGCCTAGTGTATATAGTAATTTCTTATGAATTGCAAAAAATTTGTATGTTTCTTGAATCTTTAGTAGTGGCTTATAAATCAAAAACATTTTTGTATATTTATTGAATATTTAGGAATGGCTCACAAATCAATTTTTTTATTTTATACATTTCTTGAATTTTTAGTTTGAAATTTTTTTCATTGAAATAAGACAACTTTCCATTTAAATTAGTTTTTAATCTATAGTTCCCCCTAATATTATTCTAGTCATCTATTTGTAGTTTCAGTTGGATTCTATTAACCTGTTTCAATTACTAGACACTAGCATGATCCTCAACTTCTAAAGCCATCCACATACTTCTTCCTCCTACCCCACCACATACAAGAAGTCGAGTTGTATGTAACTCTTTTTTTATTGAAATTATTGTTCTTGTCTACTAGTGTATGTCATCCAAAGGCACATTCGATTTTATATTGGTTTAATTTTTATTTCTTGAGTAGTTGTGTATTTTTGTGTAGATTTAATCAGGTAGAAGTTTATTAACTTCATAAATTTTCAATTATGAAATAAATACATTACCATGAAATAGACTAATTTTGAAGATAAGCTCTAGTTAAATAAAGGGAGATAAAGTGGGCTAATAGGAAATGCAATGATTCATTAATATTGAAAATTCCTTTAGTTTTTAATTAAGAGTAACAAGACCTTATAAGAATAGTCTTAAGTATTTAGGCAAGAGCCTACAACCTATCGGTAAATTGTGAGCCTCTCATCAGGAGGTTTTGGTTAATATCTAGTCAAGGTTAACACATAATAGTAATTAATCTAACAATAATAATAAAATGAATATTGAATAATATCTAGGTTTTGGCTGATTACCTATTTAAAAAAATAATAATAATCATAAGTCAATAACAAAAACTTTAAAATGCATTAGCACAAAAAAAATTGAAGGAGAGAGATATATATTTAGGGAAGTCTTTTAATAACTTTTGTTGGATATTTAGGAGAAAGTATTTTTTTTTGTAATAGGTAGAGTCCAATAATTGTAGAGGGATGTGTGAGTCTATGATAAAGTTGTTGAAGTGGAAGATGTGTTTAAAAGAGAGGATGAGATGGGTTTTGCGAAGACCCATTAGAATTTTAAATTCTAGGAACAATAATGGGAAGAGTAATGAAATAGAAGGTTTTATGAAAAGGTGAAAAAGATCAAAGCTAGATTAAATATATGGAGATTAACTAGTATGGGGAAGATGAAATAAACAATATCAACGACTTTAGATCGCAATGATCAACAATCATCATGATGAGATTAAAATATAGCATAGATAATGGGTGTCCTAACCCATTTAGGACCATTAATGAAGCATTTGGATTTTTTGTGCTTGGATTGGAAATGCTCCTCAGTGAGTCATCATAATTAATGTTCTTGATTTCTATGTCTATATAAATCTCCTTGTAGAGAATATCTAACCTTAAGAGTAGGTTTTAGTTGACGAATTTCATTAGAAGGATGATTGATATTCATAGTCATTCTGCAACCATATAAACATTCATCAACATGTTTTATGAAACTAAAAGAAAATAATTGAATTAAAAATGAAAAATAGGATGTCATACAAGAATAAATAAATAAACTAAATTAAAGGCTAAAAACTAAGGAGTCGAATGTTGGGAACTCAAAAATTAAAAACTAATTAAACAAATAAATCCAAGTGTAGAAAAATATATAAATGTATCTTTTAGATTTTGGGGTTTAGAGACCATGATTTCCCTTTCCATATATTAGATATCAAGGAACCCAAAAAGTTAACTTTTTCATAGGTAGGAAAATGAAGGAATGAGAAAGAAGATTGTAGTTTCAGGGGGCCCAACCCTAAATTCCCTCTTTTGAGGACTATAGATCTCAATTTTAGAGACATGATTAATTTTCTCAATCCTCAATTCTTAGAGAATATAGGTTCCATTTTATTACTAAATATTTGATTTTTCTTGGACATTAAATATATAATCATAGTTCATTGTGAAATTATGAGACTTGCATTTAATAGAATGGAGCTCTTCCAATTTGAACTTCAAGCTAGAGAACAATAATAGTTAAAACTTTAGGTACATCCAAGAATTTAAAAAAAAACCAACATGAAGAAAGATCCAAAAAAATCCCTAAACTAATACAAAAAAATAGAAATAGAAGAGAAGGAAATATTACCAAAAATGAAAATTCTAGTCAATGGATCACCACACTAAAATTAACTCCTTGACATACAAAAATTCTCAAAATTTGAATGGTATAGCATCTACAAAGTTCACTGCATATCTCTCAACAAAATGTGGCTCCTAAAAACTTAGAAACTCTTCGAGTGAAAAGAAATCAAAATGAAGCACAAAGATTTTTTTTGTAGGCCCCTAGGCCTTTTAAGGATTATATGACCATAATCAAAACTAGGAGGTTCTGGTGTCAAGGTTTCAAGGTGTGAGGATTGTAGAGACCCTTAATCAACCCTAAAACTATGGATAATTGATACCCGATTGGATGATACCATGTAATTTGGAATTTCACTATTTGGATGTGCAAAATGTGAGGTTCATGCAAAAAACTATGATAGTCATTAAAATTTGAAAACTTCTAAATAAATTCCTTGAAAGAATTAAGGAATGAAAAAGAAAAGAAGGAAAAAAGATGATAATAAGGAAAAAACTAAAATTCCTAGACCTTAATAACCCAAATATTGAACTATTAGGAGTATAAGGAGCCCATAATCGAGATTACCTAATGATAAATTGAATAAGACCAAGGAAACAAAAAAAAAGTGAAAATATAATAAATAAGGTGTCTTGATTATTTCAAGTTGTTAGGATTAGAGAGATAGATAGAGATAAAAATTAAATAAAAATATAACCAATATTAGAAAATAATAAAGTGCCTAGAAGAGAACACAAGGAACAAAGAGTTAAGATATAGTTCACCCAAACCCTAGGATAAATCCACCAAACAAGGACTCTAATATTCTTATTATCTAGTGATTTCAACTTGATTATATTTTGGAATCCCTTGCAACTCACTACTTCAGCAAGAAACTACTAAATCATCATACATGATAAAATTCCTAACCTTAAGCCATTTCATATAAGAACTTTGACACTTACAAAATTTGGGCTAGAATATGTCATCCAATAGAAAAACTTAGCTCCTGATGCCATCTACAATAGTAAATTCATTTTTGGATTTAGGACCCTGCCCCTCAATCCCACCCTATATCGCAACAAGGAATGTGCCTAGGGCTGTAGACCCTAGGATCCTACAAGGGAGAATTCTCCCTATCCCTTCCATGCCCTAGGATATTGTATGGAGCAATAACCCTTGACCCCTAGCATGTAGGTGCTACTCCTAAACCTTTGTAGAAAAATTTGTGGGGAAAGTACACCAAATAAAGACAAAAATTAATATTTGAATTTGATTAGGATGCACATAAAAAAAATATCCCACTTGGTTTGTGATCAAAACCCATAACAATGACCTCCTACTTGGAGGTTGATCTTAGTACTTCTAAACCTATAGCTCCTAGTTGAATGTAAAACCACCCTAGACTTTATTTTATTATGTGTAGTCTAGAAGGCCAATTGAAGTTGAACAAGAGCTCATCTTCTTGCTTGTCATTGACTTTGTAAAAATATTTCTTGTATTGTCATCGATATATTTCTTTTAGACATCTTTAATTTTCAATCATCCAAAACTAATTAGACATCTTTAATTTTCAATCATCCAAAACTAATCAAATGAAATAATACTGTAGTTGTATGTGTTTCATCTTTAAATGTAGAGAAAATTCTTTGTAAAATGAATGACACTCTTGCTATCTATAAAAAAATATGTCCCTCTATGGGTTCCCCAACCGTTGCATGAAAATTTGAAGCCCTATCATCTCCTTGGTTAACTCTATACTAGAAAAACACTCTACATCTATTTTGGATAAGACTTTTCCCTTCTATAATGAGAAATCAAACTCATTATTTTCCCACCAATACTAAATGCATATCATGTAGTACTCCATCTAGTATCTATATCCTTTTTCTAATTGAAGTCAACATAGCCTTGTAAATATGTAGTAGAGTCCACAAAATGTAAACATTTATTGGATATACCTCTCAAATATTTGATTGTCCTTTTGATTGTGTTCTATTGCTCAATCTTATAAGACTCATATACCTATTAACAAGTCCTACATTATGTGTAATGTCTAGTTGATTTGGATAACAAGTTACCCTTCCATAATGTTATTATCATGAAGAAGTCAAATGGTACCTTTGGACATCGAGTGTATTCTAAAGAAACCACACTGACTTGTACCTCTACTCATCATCTCACCACCACCCTTCCCAAAAATTTGGTATCCTCAAGACTCTTTCCCTTAGAGCCTATAGAATTTGTGATGTAGAAAACTTACCCCAAGAGCTTGACCATTTGTGCCAAGTTTTCAGGTTCAATGAATACTCTCATAAGAAAATCTCCAAGGCTCTTATCCAAGCCAAGTCCTCTTATATTTCTTGTGGTATTCATAAGACCTCATTAAACCCACCTCCTCTTAATGTCTCTCTTCCTTTTGTGGAGGGCATCTTCCAAAATATTGGCAAAATCTTAACCAAAAAGGACCTTCAGGTTTCCTTCAAACCCCTTTCAAAGTTAAGAAATTATACCCCCTACTCAAGGACTCACATAACTCTCTTATAGACTCTAAAGTCTGCAATATTGAGTTCTCATAAGGCATGCCCCATATTGGGGAAACAAGTCGCTCTATTATCACTACGATCTAGGAGCACAATTCTTACATCAAGCATTTGAGGGTGCAAAAATTTTCCCTAGAAGAGCATTCATCTTCTACCAAGCATCATATTTGTTTAGAGAATGCCAAAATTTTGTCCAAGGAGGATAATTATTTCAAAAAGAAATTGAGAAGTTCATTTCCATTATCTACCGTCCCATCAACCTCAATCATTATGATGGGTGCTCCATCAACCATTCGTGGCACCCCTTGCTTGATAATCTTGAGAGCCTCCATTTTGGCATGTCCAACAGATCCCACCATCCTTGATTATCTCATGGTTCCCCTTCATTCTTTTTTTTTTTTTAGTGGTTTCCCCCTTTTTCTCCCCCTCTCTCTCTTTCTCTTACACTCTCTTAATCTTTCTCTATTTTTTTCCTAGTTGATTAATGAAACTATTCTTGTCTACTTCCCTCTTTCTTGTTTTGTGTTGATCTCTCTCTCTCTCTCTCTCTCTCTCTCTATCACCCACACACACACACACACACACACACACACACACACACACACACCTGTACACACCCACACCATGCATCATGGATGAGCATGCATGTCAAAACTAGTTCTAGTTAGTTGTGTTGCTAGAGTTCTCTAGTGTAAATTGGTTTGGTTATTAGTTAGGACTGTCTTTGTGGTCCTTTATCTCTCTTAACTCTCTTCATTTTGACTATATAGTATTTTATTTTTGGTGATTCCTTTATGTATATAGTTACTATATTTAATTTATGGTTTTTTAGTGATTTTGCTTTTATTTTATTTATTTTAATGTGCTTTTGACAAGTTTCTTTTGATCTTGTTGATTTTTATTTAGTAGGTCCACTTGCTTTTAGGTTTATATGTACATGTTTTTATTTTTTGGTTTATGGTTTTCCTTTAAAAATATGTTTTATTTTCATTCCCTTTCATTTACTCTTACATAGTAGCATTGTTATTTTCTTTCTGTCATTTGTTTTCTTTCACATATATGTGTGTGTGTGTCTATATATATATATATATATATATATACATACATACATACATACATACATACATACATACATACATAACTATATTCATTATATATTATGCTATTTTCTTTATTTATTATTTTTTAAAGTGGTCTCTTGATCTTGTTGGTTATTTATTTAGTGGGTCTATTCTTTTAGATTTTTTTTTCTGGGTAATAGGGATTCTACATTGGCATGATTGTCTTTGTTGGTTCGTGGTCTCCTTCAAATTTCCTTTTTATGTTGCTTTTTATTTCTTATTTCTTATCTTGTCATATAATAGCATAGATAGATTCTTAAATATATATACGTATAGGTAGGTAATATAAACAAACTATATATATTCATATATTAAATCTATATACGTAAACTTGTCTCTAATGTATACATATGTATATACATATATATACATACATATACATTGTATATATGTATGTGTGTGTGTATATATACATTATATATACATACATACATACATACATATATATATATATATATATATATATATATATATATATATATATATATATATATATATATATATATATATATATATATATATATATATATATATATATATATATATATATATATATATATGCATGTATGTATGTATGTATGTATGTATGTATATGTTTTTACATATATATGTATTTATTTATATTTGTGTATATATTTGTGCATATATATAGACACACACACACACACACACACACACACACAGATATATGTTCTCACTCATGTCTGCATATATGGCTTTCCTTCTTTTCTTGTATTTGTTATGTGGTTTTCTTAAGTTTGATTTTTTGGTTCATTCTAATTTATTAATTTTGTCACCTTGGTTCTTTATTGGGGGTTTTTCTTTTTTCCATTTATATTTATATTTCTTTTTGTCCTTTATCTTTCATATCTCATTTATTTCATTGGGTGGTGCACTTTTCATTTATTGTTCTTTTATTCTTTGCAAGATTGTGCATGCTCTCCCCTTCTCTTCTTATATCTCTTGAGAAAGGTTTAGTCTGCATATCTCTACTATCCTATACTTTTTCATCCCAATGATGGACCATGTAGTATGATCCGAAATGTTGATGGTAAAAAAAAACACACATAGTCAAATCCAAAAAAATAATTATATTTTTAAAAATGGATTGTGGAAATTTGATATTGTTAATCCAATGTATTAGATGCAATAGAATAGATTAAGCTTCTTATAAATGATACATAAGATACCTTAGAAATTTCTTCCTCCTCTTCTAGTATGTTTGGACACACATCCTTTATCGATTTCAAATGACTAGGAAAATGTGCATTGATAGATTTGACATTCTAAATACATATATGTTGTAACACCTTTTCAATATAATCATCCTAAGATAATGTCAATTTTCTATTTTCTTATCTCTACAAATTTTCATGCCAAGAAATTTTATTTTTCCCATTAGCTACAAATAATACTATTAAGATATAAACATTAAATAATGTAGTTGTCATCATCCAAACTCTTGCATTAAATATAATAGTCCAAGTGACATTGAGTGTGACCATGCTTATTAAGTAAACTATCAAATTTAGGATACCATTTCCAAGGTAGTTGCTTTAAACCATATACAAGTTTCTTTGATTTGCGTACTATATTCTCCATACCTTTCACCTAAAATTCTTGTGGTTTTTCTATGTATATTTCTTCATCCAAATCACCATCAAAAAATTTATTTTAACATCAATTTGATTCAAATGCAAATCTTTAATAGCCACAATACTTAAAACAATATGAATAGAAACCATTATGACAACTAGAGAAAATATCTCATCAAAATCAAGACCATTTTTTCTAAAAAATCCTTGTACAACTTGGTTTTAAATATTTCCTAGCCTTTATCCTCTTCTTCAACCTATAAGCCCATTTAGTTTGTAAATCACTTTTACCTACGATTAACTTTCATAATGCCCAAGTCTGATATTTTTACCAATGAGTCCTTTTTTTTCTTGCATTGCAGACTCCCACTAGATCTTTGTATCTACATGCATCACTTCATTAAGTATCCTTCTAGTTCACTAACATCCATTAATAAAATAATGTACAAAGAGGGAGGAAATCTTCTTGGAACTCTAATCAGCCTTGTTAATCATTTAACATTCATTGGAGTGTGTGCTATTTGTTATTGTTATTATTGTCGAGCATGACTAACTATTGGAACACCATATTTTTTAGTATCATCATGTAATACATATTTATTTTCTTCCTTCTCATGCTTCTACTCGAACAAATCATTGTAAAATAGTTTCAAATTGAATATGACATCCCTACTTCATATATTTTATGATTTTTTGGGATCCCAAAGTTTATAGCCAAATTCATCAACGTTGCATCTAATAAATGCCCATTTCTTAGATTTAGCTTCCATCTTGGTTCTATTTTTACAATCTATATGTGCAAATGCTTTACAACAAAAGGTTCTAAGAAAAGAACAAGTCACCTTCTTATGATTTGATGCTTCCTCTAGAATACCATGTTCCAAATGTGTAGAAGGACTTCATTGATTAAATATACAAAAATATTAACAACCATTGTGCACATGTTTAAGGCAGCCCAACATGCAACTTCATACCCACTATGTGCTCTGTTATTGTGTTGTTCATGTGTTTAACTACTCCATTTTCTTGTGGGGTCCTTAAAATAGCTTTCATCCTATGAATTCCTTTAGTGAAAAAATATTTGTTGTAATACTCACCACCATTATCAGATCTAAGAAAAAATTGTCTTTCACCAATCTTATTCTCAACCAAGCTTTTCCATTTCTTAAAAGTTTGAAACACATTAGGTTTCTCTCTAAGGAATCAAACCCATACTTTTCTATTTGTATCATTAATGGATGTAACATAATAATGAGAGCTACCAAGGGAAGATACCTGAGCTATTCCCCATACATTTGTATGCACAAATTCTTTAATTTGTTATTTTTCTTTTCCTTCTCACTCTTCAGAAAATGAACTATGTTTTATTTTCCATAAAAAAAACTTTCACATAAATCCATATTAACACATTTTAGACCTAGTAAAAATTAAATTGAATGAATTAATTTCATATCCTTTTCACTCGTGTACCCAAGACTTTTATTCCATAGTGCCATTTCAAAATCTATAATAATTGTTTGATATTCTTCCCACTCAACTACAACACCTATTCCTGATAATTCATGTTTCTCTAAAACCATTAATGTATAAGAAATAGTATGTCATGTACATAAATTTAAGGTGCCTACTTTACACCACTTTATACTACTAAGGAAACTTTTAAAATGATCCAATTTTTATCATTAAAAATAATTATTAACCTTGGAATATGTCTTAGATCTTCTAGTAGCCAATGATTCCCATCCCATAACTTAATCTAAATTTTTCCTCTTCTAGAAATATTACAAGTTCCATTATCTCCCAAATAATCTAGTACAAAATTATCTTGGACATAAACAATAAAAAAATTTTAAAAAAATTATTTGATGTAGCATGAAATGAAGCCCTTGAATCTAAAACACATGAATTATCAACATTTTTTAAAGAAGGAATCAATGAATCATATTTAGATTTATTAATCACTGCATTCATTAAATTTTTTCCTTTTATTTTTCCCCATCATTATTCTTCCAAGTCAAACATCATTTCTTCTTGTGCCTTGGTTTTTCATAGTGCCAACAATCTCTTGGTCCTTTGGATTGAGACCTATTTCCCTTCAATTTTCCTCTTGATTTTTGATGATTTCTCAAATTATTTCCTCTCTTATTTTTCTTTCCCCTTCTTTGTGAACTCAAGACACTCCCTTATTTAGATCCACCTAATATTTTCCTATAATTTTTCTTACTCAGAATGACACCAACCATCATCATCAAATTTTAAGATATTAGAACTTGAAATAGAGTTACTCACAACCATTAGCAAGGCATAAATAATCGAGAGAGTTCTAATTTAATCATAAAAATTGACATTACCTAGAGATAATTGATTAGTAACCATGTTTAAATCATTTAAATTTATATCAAAAATAGATCCACCTTCTACCATCTTCATATTATATAAATGCTTTATGAGAAATACCTTGTTTGAAGTGGAAAGTTTCTCATAAAACTTTTCTAGGGTTTACTTCAACTCTTTAGTCATCTTCAATTTTGTAATTTCAAATACAACTAATTATGCCAAACATAAATGAATACTTCTAAGTGACTTTATATCTAAAATTTTATATTCTTCATTGAATATATTTGCATCTTTTTTGGTCGTTCCTCCAAATGATTGGCATAAAAATTTCTAATAATGATAGTCTTCCATTTTCATTTTCCATAGTTGAAAGTTGTTCCCATTAAGCCTATCAACCTTCAACTTGCAATCATCTTCCATTATTCCCACTTAACCATGAGACTACCAATAAATCATGAGACCTTCTTATAGTTGACTGAAATGATCTTTCTCTAATACCAATTGTTAGGATTAGAGAGAGAAAAATAATAACTATATACAAACTTAACCAATAAAAAAAATACACATAAGAGGACACAAGACACAAAGGTTTAACATGGTTCACCCAATCCTTAAGCTATGTACACAAAAAAGAGAGTCCAATATTCTTATTATCTTGGAATTCCAATCCTATTACAATCTACAGTCTCTTGTAGCTCAATAGTACTACAACAAATGTATTGGGTCATCATATATCAAAAAAGCCCTAATCCTAAGCCATTTTATATAGGACTTTTTATGTTTACAAAATTAGGGCTAGAATATGTCTTCCAAAAGAAAAAATGAACTCATAGCTTTTAACAATAGTAAATTCATTTTTGGGAACACAATAAGGAACAATAGGGAACATATCTAGGGCTATAGACCCGAGGACCCTGCAAGGGGTGATATCCCATGTTCATGCCTAGAATTCTTCTCTAGGACCCCATAAAGAGCATTTCCCCTTTGTGCATAGCATGGGGGAGCTTTCGCCAAACCCTTTATATAGGGTTAAACCACATTGAATGAAGTCAGAAAAAAATAATGTTTAAATTTTATTAGACTCCACATAATGAAACAAGTGACCATGATTGGGTGTAAGTTGTGCAGTTAGAATACATAGCGGTTAATTAGCTGGACACTTTCATTTAGAGAAAGCATATCTCTGGCTAATGAGCATTATTATCTTCTTTAATTGCAATACAATGATAATAAATTTGTACAAGGTTTTAGAAAATGTTAAGATAAAATCAAGGACTAAGTAGAATAGAGAATTATATCAACTATTATATATGATAAATAAATAATGGGCTAACATTAGTATATCCTTCCTTTTTTGGTTTAGCTTGGAATCAAAGAGGACACGCTCTTAAAAATGATAAAGATACTAAGTTTGATGGGCACTCATAGAGAAAGTAATGGTATAAAGATAAAGAAAAACTTGAAGTTTGGTTCCATGCAACATCTTTAGACTAATGGAAAGAAAAAAGTGGTGAATAGGAGTTTGTGGAACCTATTGATATGCTTAGTACAACATAAATTAAAGTGATGGAATTTGATGTTTTCATTGGAATAGTTTCCATGAAATAATTCAACTAATATGTGCATTAGTAAATCATCATTCTGGCTTGTATTTATCAATTTTTTTGTAGAAATTATTTAGATTTATTTAAGTTAAAGAAAGGATAAAAGGGCATGACTAAATTTGAAGGCTTATAGAAAAATTGATAATTTTACATGAAGAGGCGAGATGGCATAATAATAAAATAAATATTTAGTACAAGGATAATGTAGATTAGAAAATAGATATAAGTAATTTCAAACTAGAGATAAAGTGATGGTTCATTTGAGAAAGGAGAGATTTCTTCTGGGAACATATTATAAGTAAAATATGACAAAGTGTGGGCCATGAAAAGACCTTAAGAAACATGTTTTTGAAAATGCTTATGAAGTGTGGTTGTCCAACGTGACCAATATTTCATAGGTATGTTTAATACTTTAGATTTGATAAGGTATCATGAAGGAAAAAGTGAGTATGAGATACTATAAGAACAATTAAGAAAATTATAGAACCTATTTAAGTTGCAGAGCAGATAGAAGAAATCTTGTATAGTCATATTGAAATAAGGAAAAAATAGGAAATCATAAAAGAGTACCTAGTCAAATGGAAAGGAAAGCCTATTGAATATTCATCATGGTTATGAATGGAAGAAGTTGACTACAATAGTTTTTCTCTATACAACTAGGATGTGATAGGGTTGGTTCTTGAACTGAAATTGGTGTTTTATATAGAAGAATCCAAGGTATACGAGTAATCTTGCATCACCCAAAATATTATCTAGCTTTTCTAATAAGAACAATTTGGGCAACTTGAGTATTTTTAGAAATTTAACATTTTTTACAAAGTCATTTTTTTAAACATGGATTGTTCTAATCACTTTGTTATAGGTTCATTTTGTGTATATAATAATTTAAGTAAAGTTTCATGGCAACATCAAATCTCGCTTTCATGATAATTAATTTTTCAGTTTTCACAAGGTGCTACAAAAAATAGAGCTAAATTTTGAAAGGGGCAAAATCCAACCAAGGATGATGATTTTGCATCCCAAGTTGTCGAGTTCTTGTAGAGGTTTCTAAAATTATTTACAATATTAATTGGGTGTATGGGTTGAAAATTATGACTTTCAAAAGTTGTTCCATAAAGACTAAAGCTTTCATATGAAAAAGGAAGATAGAGAAAAATCACTTAGGTAGGAAATTGAACCATAAAATGGGAAAGTTCCACTTTCTATAATATTCCATGGTGATTTTTTTTTCTACATAGATAGGGATGTAGGTGGGGTTCAAGCTTCATTCTAGAAGGGTAGTTTGTAGCATTATTTTAAAGGTTTATTGTATAGAAAATTATCCTATAGTTGTAGCATGTTAATTTTTTGATTATTGTATTATCAAGTCAATCAAGACTAAATAGAAATAAAGTGTCTCTATTCTTGTAAATTTTAGTTATTTCATTGTTATATTTATTTCCCTATTCTGTGTTGAATTCTTTATTTGGTAAGGGGTGTATCTCTTCATCACATGTAGATGAACTAGTAAGAAAGAAGTGGAAGGAAAATATTTGGTGAAGCTAGTCAGGATGTAGTGTATCTAATCCCATAGCAGGAGAAATAAAAAAAATGCTTTCTAGGAAGATGAGAATGCAAATCAATTTAGAAGGTATAAAAATATGTGATAGAAACAAGGTTGATATAGTTTCTTTGAATGGTGGATCAAAATCAATGAGAAGGAAAATAATATGGATAGTAATTTGGAAGAAGAGATTGGAAAAGAGGAAGCAAAAAAGAGATTAGTGATGATAAAATTTAATGAAAAAGAGAGAGGAAGTATTCTAGATAAATTTTGAAAGAAAAGGAAGAGGTGTTGAAAAATAATTATTTTAGTAATAGAGTTCACTAGGTTCTCTTTTAATTGGATGGTGAATTTAATTGTTCAACTCAATTTCTACATGTATGTTTGATATAGGAACAACCAAAAGAAAGATGTAGAAATAATCTTTGCATCAATTTTAAATTTTTAAAAATATATATTTAAATTTTGTTTTCTATGGTAAATTTCTAGTTTACTATAAATTGTTTAAATCTTGATGAAAAGATACAAAAATAATTATGATTGGAAACTAAAGACAAAGCTATTTCCTCCAATAGGATAGGAGATTATTTAAATTAAAAAAAAATTGTAAATGCTTTGAATAATACAACTACTTATGTAGAACATTTTAGAGTTTAAAGAAGGCCAAAGATAAATATTGAAGATAAAATGATTGTTAAATGTTGCATGTAAATGATCTAAATCTTGGTAGTGGGCCAGTGTTCCTTATAGAGTTTTTGTCATGGCTTAACAACCTCTTTTGGATGTTATAAGTCTAGTCATTGTATTAGTTATGGACAAGTTAATATTTTGGTGCAATGAAAAACTTGACCATTCTAACAAGTGGTATCAAAGCTTGTTTGTAGATTTAAATTCACATAGGTCACAGTAAGTGGCATATGATGGTAATTTTTGTCAATAGGTTAGGAACCGTTGCAAGGTTCATGACATGACTTAATTGGTTCATGTGTATTCTATAAGTTTAGTGGTTGTATTAGGCATAAACATGTTGATCTTTTGGTCTAACAACAACCTTAACTTGTAACACAGAAGACGTATTATGGACCAATACGAATGAAATCACTTTAAATTACTATATCTTCAAGGAAATTATGACTTCTTTCCCTTCATTTGGGATATATGAGGGACATAATTTCATATGGAATGGATAAATAACAAGTGAATGGAAAATGTTTAGCCTCTAAGATATATAGCTATAAATTCTTACATAGTATGATGTAGACTCAAGAAAACACTCACTCTAAATTATGATATTTGATTTTTCATGTGATTTGAGAGGTTATTATTGGTGTAAATAAGTACTTTACTATTTACACTTACTTAAGTTTACTTAGGTTAATACATTATTTAATTATATTGCATTATTTTATTATTTTTATTTGTGAGACACTTAGGAGTTTGCACTCCTTGTTAGTTGTCATGTTGACAACACATGAGTATGCAACTCTATTTGAGCACATCATGTCTACAACACCGTTTTGTGTGTCCCACTCTTCTAGGCTTATCCTCTCATCACCGCACTTACTTCCATGCTTAATGGAGGATAATCCATATCTAGTGGACATGTGCTTGGTTGTATGACACATCATGATGCTAACTTCTATGCATTATAGAAGCTCTCTTGAGGCCTTTATATTCAGGCACTCCTAATGTACTCTTGATGTATCAAGTTATTGAATACATTGTTATTCTGATCATACTCTCTCCATTTTTGGTCTACAGTTATGCTTGTGTTTGAGTTCTTAGTTCTTGGGTGAATTTTTCCCTTAGGAAAATTCTTACATGGTATGAGAGCAACTTGGATGCTTTCTCATCACAAGCCATTCGAGATCTCTTGTTTGCTTCTTCACCTCAGCCCGCATCCGGAGTGGTGCAGAAATTGAGAGTGTCTAGAGCCAGATTTGACCTTTGCATTGTGTCCATCGTGTTGATTTGGTGAAGGTCGACTATAAACTCATCTATATTGGGTGAAAGTTGATCATGAGGCAAATTTTTTTTGCAAACTGGCAGCCGAAGGCACCGATTTGCAAATCAAGTATGACTTAATTCATTGATCTAATTGTTATTTTCAGATCTAAAATATTTTTCTTCTCTACAATTTATTTTTTCAACCTAGTATTTTTGGAATTATTTTTTCGTCAGTTGGAAAGACAAAGAATTTTTTTTAGCCGAACTAGGCAGTGACACCCTGGCTCAACTTTGTTATTTTTCGGTGGGTATATTTTATTAAGTCGCAGGGTTTTTTCATTAAATTCGGGTTGAGTCTTAACAAAGTGGCCTTAATCTCTGGGAATTTTGACCAAGGATCAAGCTCAAAAATCTGTCAGCAACATACCCTTCCACCGGACCATGCATTCATATTTCCATCATGACACTCATTTTTGGTGATATTTCCACCAAATCTAATTGCCTCGCTCAGTGCTCAACTTCGCTCTTATTACCGAGTGCTCCCATTTATAACTAGTGCATATTCCACTTTCCCACTCAATGTGAGACTAAACTCCTTCACCAGCATTGGCACCTCTGAATCTGGCATCGCAGTCCAACACAGTGAATGCATAGGAACAATCTGGCAACACTTTAGTGAGCGTGTGACACGCGACTTACTCTGAGCCATCCACGGAGACGAATCATGCACAGACACGCGACATCTCTACCAAATGCCATGCGTCCTCCTCAATACAGTCAGCTCTAAAATGTCATCATCCTCGTCAGTTGCCATGCACTACCATATGGCTGAGCTATAATTTTAGTACACTACTGACATCATCATTCACCAAGAATGTGTTGACATCATCAGATTTACTATGCTAAAATTGACGTCCATATGATTGTCATTCCAAGGCCATATTGAACTGCTACAACGGCCATATCATTGTCAAATTTAACCCCATCCTTTACTGGTGCAACCCCTCACCAAATTGATTTTTTTTTTTGTAGTTCGACTTCAAGAGGCCATTACTTGGACATCTAGACTTTGATTTAGGTGTTTTTTTTTTGAAATCAGGTAGAATTTCTTGAATTTTTCATTGGTGGTGTTGATTTCTGGTTTTGGTGCACAGATTTTGCAGAATTTATATTTTTTGCAACTATACCTACATAATCATGCCTTTTCCAACTTCAGAAGCTCCGTACGGGCACATCTGGTCACCTTTTCAGGTTCTTTTTTTTTTTGAAAGTGCATGTTTTTTTTGTCTACTTTCTAGATCTGAAGTTAGATTCTAGGGTTGTGTGGACCAATTTCTCACTTACAAAATTAGGCCTTTTTCGACATTGTAAAGCTTTGGTTCTTTTTTAAAATTGTTGTAAAACTAAGCTATAGTGCTTAAGTGACAGATTTCAACCTTATAAGATAGTTGTAAAAGAAAAATCAGAAAGTCCACTTTGTTCATTTTGACAAGTGCCCCATTGTAAACGCGCTACTTATAAAGTGCCAAAGCATCTCTTTTGTGGGGGTCTTTTGATTGAGTGAGAAGGGGGTGTGTGTATTGTGTTCTTGTGTCTCTATTTTGTGCTCTTTCATTTTTGCATCATGGGTTTTAAATATCCTCCTTTAACTTCACGCAACTATTCTACATGGAAAGATATTGCATGGAGTAGATTAATGGTAAAAGGATATAGTCTTTATGTTGATGGTACAATTAGCCAACCTACTGATGCTAAAGAACTCATTTCTTGGACAATTCAAGATTGACAAGCTTTAGGTGTTATTAGAAGTTGTGTACATAGCGATCTTCTCTTCCACATTAAAAATTGTTCAAAATCTAAGGAAGCTTGGGATAAACTTGAACAATTGTATGGTAAAGTGGATGAAGAAAATGGATTTTAGATTGAGGATGATCTACTTCTCTTAGATCCTAAAAATTATGACACAATTTAGGATTATATCATCAAAGTCAATGAGTATAGGGCTCTTGTAAAAGATTATGGAAATCCCATTAAGGATGATAGGTTGATACATCACATCCTAAAGAAGCTACCTTCTGAGTACGCCAACTTTGTTTCGAGTTTTAATACTCACAGGTTAACCATGGGATCTGCTTGCCAGAAACCTTCCTTTGATGGATTTGCAGACATGTTGATTGTTGAAAAATCTCACTTGGTGGATTTTGGCCTTCTCAAGTCATCTAAGACCAAAGCCTTAGTGGCTAGTGATGATTCCAAATCAAGTCAAGGGGGAAAAAGAAACAAGAAGAAGAAGCAGTAGAAGTAGAAAACACAATTTGAGACACAGCATGACTCCTCTCAACAAGGTGGTTCTTCTTCAAACAAGAAAGGAAGTAATGAAAAGAAAGACAAACTCTTTTGTGCATACTATAAAAAACCAAATCATGATGAGCATCATTGCAGGACAAAAAGAATTGATGAGTTAGAAAATCTACTCAAGAAGAACAAGATTCAAGTGTCAGGTACTTCCAAGGATTCTACTCCAACCTCTTTGAAGGGTAAAGGTCAAGCACTTATGGCCAACTCAAATTCTTCTTCGAAATGGATACTTGACTCAGGTGCCTCTTACCACATGGGTTCTTCAAAGAAAGACTTTTCTTCAATGAAGCAGTCACAGGTACCACACATCTTTGTGGGAGATGATGCTAAAATGGAAGTTGAAGGGAAAGGACATGTTAAAATGGAAAATGGGGAATTCAAAGATGTTCTCTATGTTCCAAATCTAAGCTCCAATTTACTATTAGTTTACCAAATCACTCACCTAGAATATGGTCATGAGGTTGAGTTCCTTCTTGATTCAGTGATGGTACGAAGTCTCAAAGATGATTCATTGGTAGCAGTTGGGAAAGTCAATGATGACAAGAAGCTTTATTCCTTCTACCACTTTGTGCCTAAGAGTTCTTCTCAAGCCTTGTTAACTCACTCTAATTCAAAAATCAACTTATGGAATGAGTGGTTTGGTCACCTTGACTATCGCTATCTTCAACAACTTTGCACATACCAAATGATCAAAGGTCTACCTCAAATCAACTTTTCTAAGGGTAAATGTTGATCAGATTCACTGGATATGCATCCAGAGGGGAAGTTACAAAGAGGGAAGTCTTCTAGAGCAACAAGTGTTCTTCAAATGGTTCACATGGTATTATCAGGTCCTTTTGCATTCAGCCAGGGTTGCTACATACTTTTGTTGATGACTTTTCAAGGTTCACTTGGGTCTACTTTTTGCATAGTAAGAATGAAGTTTTGGATGCATTTCTAGACTTCAAGGCTCATGTAGAATGAAAATCCAAAAAGGCCATCAAAGTACTTCGAATGGACAATGGAAACATGGATGTGAACAGAAGACTTAAGGACTTTTGCAGACATGAGGGAATTAATCTTCAGACTCCTTTAGGATTCAGTCCACATAAGACAAATGTTGCAGCATTGAGGATTAGAACTCTTAAGTCTATGGCAAGTTGCATGATTCATGCCAAGTCTCTCAATCCATCATTAGAAGTTGAAGCAATCTCTAGTGCCACTCACATTCTTAATTGTTCTCCTCATCTAGCCTTAGATGGCAAAACTCCTTTTGAGGCATGGTGCGGCAGAAAACCTATTGTGACACACTTTAGAGTCTTCGATTGTCCTGCTTGGGCAAATAGATCTTCCAGGGGATGCAAGGCACAAACATCTCGACCTTGTACCTTCATTGGTTATGAAGACAGTGTGAAGGCATATAGACTTCTAGATCTTGAGACACATTAGATTTTTGTGGAGAAGGATGTTCACTTTGAGGAAAGTTCTCTTAGCTTGTCCTCTACTCCTCTCTGCACATCATACATAGTGGAAATTGATAGTGACACCAGCAATAGTGCTTCAATAGGTTTAGACACATGAGGTTCTATCGACAATTACAGTGAGAGGTCACATCAGTCCAGTCCATGTGCTTATATTGCCATAGTGAAAGGTCCATCTCAGCTTGGTACATCTAGTCTTCCAGCTCCAGCTTCATTTGATTTGGGAGACAGACTTGAGGACACACATCTTCTCATATATGATGATTCTTCTATAGTTGTTACGAGGGCTCACTCTGACCCTCATGTCCATTCTCTACATGATCAATCTGCACATGTTGGTGTGATTGTGGATCCTTATGAACAATAATTAGTGGACATCTCTTTGTCAGTAGAGGAGATAGATGGTCCAGTGGAATAGGTTCAGTAGACATCGTTGACAGATCTACATTCATTCTTTTCAGCACAGTTAGAAGGGGTGAACTTTAGCATCAGTACAGGGATACTTGAGCAGGTTTCGAGGCTAGCACACATCTTTAGGACTGTAATTTAGGCATTGTTTCTTCCTAAGGGGAGGAACACTATTCTGCATTCTTGGACCAGCTTCTTCATTGGAGCCGCTTTCACTTGTTGGCATTCTTCTTTTGGGGGGGAGCCTATTCTATCTCTCTTCCTTCTCTTATTCTCTTTTGTATATATTGGATGTATGTTGTAATGGAGGGGTCTTGATTACTCCATCCATCAATACATGCATCTTTATCTCTCTTTTTTGGGGAGGGTTTTTCCCATGAGGTTTTCCCTCTTCCCTTGCTTTATGGGAGATTGCATTTTTATTATGTACATGGGTACCTAATATGGCCTAGTAGCCAGGACCCATTATGCATCTTCATCCTAGTTCATAAGCTTAAGGGCATTCCCCTAAGTTGCACTTAAGAGGGGGTGTTGGTGTAAATAAGTACTTTACTATTTACACTTACTTAAGTTTACTTAGGTTAATACATTATTTAATTATATTGCATTATTTTATTATTTTTATTTGTGATACACTTAGGAGTTTTCACACCTTGTTAGTTGTCATGTTGACAACACAGGAGTATGCAACTCTATTTGAGCACATGGTGTCTACAATACTATTTTGCATGTCCCACCCTTGTAAGCTTATCCTCTCATCACCACACTTACTTCTGTGCTTAATGGAGGATAATCCATATCTGGTGGACGTGTGCTTGGTTGTATAACACATCATGATGCTAACTTCTATGCATTCTAGAAGCTCTCTTGAGGCCTTTATATTCAGGCACTCCTAGTGTACTCTTGATGTATCAAGTTATTGAATACATTGTTATTCTGATCATACTCTCTCCATCTTTGGTCTACAGTTGTGCTTGTGTTTGAGTTCTTAGTCCTTGGGTGAGTTTTTTCCTTAGGCAAATTCTTACAGTTATGAATTGAAACTATTTCTATAAATCCTTATTTTGTTGAAATGAGATTTTATTTTTATGGTCATTTGTTTATTTTTTAGGCTTATAATGAAATTCCTTTTAAATTTAGATGGTAGAGTTTGAGTTATTTTAGTGTTGGAGAACTTATTCTCTTGAAACATAGATCACAAGTTCAAGTCTTGCATGTGTACACCTTGTTTATATCTAAGTTAAGCAATTCTCACAAGAATTATGAGATGGTTTCAAATTAGTATCATTCTATATATATATATATATATAATTAGTTGAATAGTATCTCTAAGTATAAAAAAATCCTTTTCCCCATCTAATATAATTGTGTTGTCTTTCTCAAGGGTACTTGTACGGACCATAATTATAGGCTTGTCTATTTTTCATATGCCTTTGTTAATAAAATTAGAAAATAGATCAACCAATAACAATATACTTATTTGACTTGTTGTGGAAAATATCTCCCACTTATCACTAGATCAAGGAAACTAAATAACTAAGAGAATGGTTTCCATATTTCTCTATTGGTAAATCATAAATGAATTCCTTGCAAGGTCAAAAATTGCACACATAAATATGTCATTTTGAAGGATGGGAATGCATAAACATTCTCTTACAACATTACGTGATTGAACATTTGGTTATAACAATGTAGATATGATCATTAATATCCAAATTTAGGATTTTTTGAGAAATGACTTTGATATTAGCAAACTTGTCTACCATGAAGTTTCCCCCATGAAAAACATAGAAGAATCTAATCCCCTCAAACCATATAGACATACTTTTACAATACTTAATAATTTATTTCATAGTCTAATATGGAGGGATCTTATCCATTAGGAAAGTGATGATGTTAAGGGAGTCCCTTTCAAGCCATGTTTTCTTCATCCTCTTGTCTATAGCCATTTTCCTACCAATATAGTTTTTATTAGCCTTTACATCATAGTTTTTCTAAGTAGATATAAAAGTTAGTTAAATTTCTAAGAGTTAATTTTTTTCACTTTCATAGTTTCCAACCTATGTTTTTTTGTAAGGTGACAATAGACATATTTTACATCTACTTCTAGTTCTTATACAATTATTCTATTCGGGCTATCTAGTGTTGGTTGTGTGAGTCAATATAAATTATTTTCTTTTAGAGATAATGATGAAATCTTTAATCAACAAGAGATTAAAGAGCTTGATTCCCTACCTTAGGGATGGGGTAAGGAGGTAGGGTCAGGAGGTAGATAAGGATAATGACACTTTTAATTTGCAATATGTGTTCAAATTATTAATAATTTGAAGATAAATTACACCAATAAAGATAATCTCTAGTATATGGTTTTAAAATTATTTTATATAATATATATTATTTATATCATATTCTAATTCCCTCTAAGAATTATTAATATTATTTTATTTTATTATATTATTATATTAAGCTAAAACAATTTTAAATTTATGTGCATTATAGTTTTGAATAAATCACCAATGAGTTCCTTCACTAGATTTTCAATCAACACTTCCTCATATAAAAACTAATTGAATTAAATAAAATTAATAAATTTAATTAATTTAATTAATAATTTGGTTCCAATAGGCTTAGTGCTTAGTATTTGTGCACAATGTAAAGAAGGTGATGATATTTTAATCCTACAAAAGATTTTGGAAAATCAAAGATTTGTCTTTTCTTTATGTCCACTTATAAATGAAAATATCAAACTCAAACTAATAAAAAAATGGATACTGTCAAGAGACCAATACATTATTCTAAAAATGAGATTGTTGCTCAATATTCCACAGATGTGAAAATCAAGCAAACGAAGATTGCAGAAAGAAATTCATGAATAAAAAATAGAGTAGGCATGTTAAAAAAAAAAAATCTTATTCAATTAGAAATTTACACAATGTTCGTTACCCTTTTAATATTTTAGATTAATTAATTAATCTTTTTTTCTAAAACAAATTAAAATATTATCAAGAGACCCATACATTATTCTGAAAATGAGATTGTTGCTCAATATTCCACAAAGATGTGAAAGTCAAGCAAATAAAAATTGCAGAAAGAAATTCATGAATAAAAAATAGAGTAGCCATGCTAAAAAATCATCTTATTTAATTAGAAATGTATGCAACATTTGTTACCCTTTTAATGTCCTAGATTACTTAACTAATTTTTTTTCTTAAAAAATTTAAAATATTACATTTTATTGATAAGTTTGAAGTTTGAGGCTTGAGTTTGCAGTTTGAAGAACACCATTGATCACTGTGTAGTCAACAGAACCTTGGAGATTCTAACATGAGATCTAGAAACACAAGTTACCACGATTTGAGAAAATAATGTATGGTTATGATGGCTGGGGCTTGGCTAAGCTAGCTTTCCACACATGGAGGCACACTCAAGATGCATGCCTCAAGAACCACTTTGATTTACTCCTTGTCTAGATTGTGTATTACGTTGTACTCTGATGAATTTGTAGCCTACAATGCCAATTAGTATCTTACATAGTTTTGGAAATTCATAGTTGTCACATGTCTAATTTCTTCCTGTACTGACAAGTGATTGGTTTTCAGTTTCAGACACTCCTCTGCATGTTTGCTTGCTTCTAGATTGGGCACTAGGATTTGTAAGAAAATTTGTGAATTATGATTGAGATGAACATTTTAAAAAAAACATAGTGCAATAATTTTAATCCACAACGAGTTTCAATTCTTTGAAACCCATGACCAAAATTTTGTAGAGATAGTTGTGTTCAGGAGTACAACCTTTAATGACTATAAACAAAGACATGATTATTCTATGGCACATCGAATTGTAACAAATATAGATAGGTTATTCTTCATCCAAAAAAAATAACTAGATTCAAAATCGAAATAACCCAACAGAACACTCAAACAAATTTACAAGTAGCATAAAAAATGGAAATAAATTTTTTAATTGACAATAGAAAGACAACATTTTATAGATAAAAGTAAATGCAACATTCATTCAAGGGTACATGAAAAAGCTTTAGAAATTATTTGGGATGCATTCCATTTCTCTGTAAATCAAAAGCATTTTCATAGATTAATCATAATTACAAAGGAAGTGATGCCTACAACTTTGGTCTAAGAAGTTTCCACTTAATTACAATGCCATAAAATATAAAAGCTTAAAAATATAACCTTTCTATGTGGCACAACCAAATAGTAGTAGAAGAGTGAAATTACATTTGAAAAATGCATACCTCATGATTGTTTCATTGATGCACGTAGTTTAGAACACCACTAGAATGAACTTGTAAATAAATTTATCAGAAATGTAAATAATACCCAATAATTTCCATAAAACCAGTTCAAAACAACATCTTTCCATTTTGAAACCGTTTCAAATAAAAAAACTTCTAGGTAAACCATCCAAATGCATTTCTAAAATCATTTGCCCCAACAATAATTCGAAATATCTCAAAACTTGAATATAAATTCTTCAAAGAAAAGATTTGACTCACAATTTCAAGGAGACCTTTTCAAAACCACTTTTTATCAAATTTATTTTTTTAGAACTTAAAGAAAAAATTCTCAAAAAACTAATTAGCATAAAATACTTACCTCTAAATCGAAATTAATCATCTAAAGTAAAAATTCTTCCAAAATCTAAACACAAATCCTTCATAGCCTATTTATATTAAAATTTTGTCTCACAACCTGAATGAAAATCCTGAAACCAAATTTCCACCTCAAAAACTCTACACATCAACATCCAAATTGAAACTTACATAAAGAACTTTACTAAAAATCCTATAAAACTTGAAAAAATGGCCTATAGAAAACAATGAAAATAAAAAAAATTTAGAGCCACATAACAAAAATATAACATGAAAGAAGCTGGAGATAATGAGTAGCTAGAATCATTGAGATAAATTTGTTCGCTGGGAAAATCAAGAAAAAAATTGTTTTCAAATGTCAAACTTGAAAAATAACAACAAAGAACAGCGAACACCAACCTTATTCATCTGCAATTCTAGACGCGGAATCCCCATCCCTGTTTTTCCTCGCTACCACACCACAACCAAATTAGTTAAAAATTGAAAGGGAAAAACAAGTTGCACATTGCACGACAAAATAATCAATTTTCTTAGTACCCATAAATAGTCAGAAGTTCTCTAAAGTTTGTAAATATCAAGTTTTAAAAAAACATAACCCATGCGAAAAAATTGGTACGTTCTAGTTCAATCTAAAAAGGGGTAAATTGCAAATTACATAAGCTCGAGGCAAACAAAAAAATGTATAAAATAAATAATTATTTAAGTCAAATAAAACATATAACATTAAAAAAAATATTGTAATAATATTAGAAAGAAATGTGAAATGAAAAAGAAACATCCTATAATTAATTTGAAAACACTAAACCTCCAAATCAGAATAACAAGGAAAAAGGCCAACACCATAGTAAAATTCAAGAATGGGAGCAAAAAAAAAAGTTGAAATATACAAAACAAACTAGTAGTGAGGGCTTTCATCAAAGCAACTCTTCAAGTCTTGTGTCGGTTAGTGGATGTTCCACAAACAACTCAAGCAATATCTCAAACAGTATTTGCCAAAACCTCTTTGGCATCATCTCAAAATCAATCTAAGAAATCAAAGACTTGAAATTTCATGAAGACTTGCCCTTAACTCTTTGAAGTAGGTGCAATGGTGCATGCAGTACTTGTGTAGATAGATAACAACTTAGGAAACACTTATCTGTAGACTACTTCCAACAGATGTATTTTTTCTAATTTTCTAATTAAAACGACTTCCTAGAAAAAAGAAAAGAGCCAATGGAAAAATAGAAATTCATTATGAAAAATCTACTTTAATAGTAATATTGCTTAAAATTATAGATTCAGTGAATGTTGAACGATTTTAGAGAACAAACTAATAGCAAAATTTCAAACAAAAGCTATAGTCTCCTGCCTTAAGGCAAGGACTAATAAATATAAAAAAATTGTTGAATCAAGTGTAATGTGTGTAAGAGAGATTTATATGCAAGCCTCAAAGAAGAATGAAAACATCATTTTTATATATGAGAAAATATGTAAAACTCAAGAGAGATAATTTAGACTACAAGCATTGAAAACACCACCTTCAAATTATAATTATAAGTAAATATTAGGATGAAATTATACAGGGTTGTATGTGGGGAAACACTATACTATTAATATTTATTATTATATATGATTCATGAATTACATTTTTTTTCCTAGTTTATATCTTTGTGTTTGTTTACATCAACATTTAAAATCATATTCTCGATTCATCATAAGATGACAAAGAGATTGTTACAAATCCGTAATAGATAAAATTGTATATTTTATGGAAGTGGAGTGGGAAAGATGCTACCCACCAATTAAAAAGAGATGCAAAAGATAATCTAATAAACACTATAGGAAAAAAGGATGATAGATGACTAAAGTCAAAACTTTTACATTATTTTTTTCTTAAAAAAATACAAGGCCTCCAATACGAAACACAAATATTGGTAGTAATATGATTATGATACAATCTTATATTTATAAGGAAATTGGTATTAATAGTATATTTGAATATTTATATCTTAAATATAACTTCAAATTTTAAATTATTAAGATGTATCTTAGGAGGTTAATACTTTTGGTAATGACTTCTATATCTCCACCAATATTAAATGTCACTCACTAAAGGAAAATATAAAATTTTACAAAGTATTCTTTCATTTGTTTATGGCTTAGGTTGTGTATGAGTTTTTAGCATTTAAGCCAGAAGCACATAAAATAATTCTAATGGATTGTGGAAATGTGATGATTTTTAATTGGACAAAGTAAGTCAACTTTTACTATTTAACATTTTTTTCCCTAAGTTTCACACTCTAAGAAGGAATAAAATGTATATTTGAATATTTATATCTTTTTTTTTTTGCAAAAAGAGGGGTAAAAATTTATTAAGATAGAAAGGAATACAACAAGGAGAGCTCAACAAGGAGCTCGATCCTGAGCAACAAGATCATCAAATTCTTGCACCATCTCAAAGGACAGTTGCCCCCTATCCCTAATATTCCAACCCGGATCATGACTAGAAGCCCATTTGGCTAAACAATCAGCAGGTCTATTCCATTCTCGCAGAATATACTTGAACCTAATGAACTGAAAAGAGGAAGAGAAGAAAAGAATCTGCTTAACAACAGTGGCCAGCTACCAACTAACATCCTCAAGCTCTTGCGAAGAAAGCATGTTCACCACCACCAGGGAATCAGACTCACAAATAATCTTACTCCATCCCCACAAGCAACACTGTTCCACAGCATATAAAATAGCCTGAGCTTCCATGAGATTGTTAGTATAATCACCCTTATGAATTGAGAAGAAAAATTTAACATTCCTAGAACTACAACGAGCCACTCCGCCAATACCAGCCAGACCAGGATTCCCACGAGAAGAACCATCAGTGTTAATTTTCAGAACTCCACAGGGAGGAGTCCAGTGCCCATCTCGGTTAACCCGATCCTTCCTCAGATGGTGAAGCTGCCTGGACATAGAAGGAAACCTATGAGCTGCAACCCCATCCTGCAGATGAAAATTGAGGTGATTACAGATAGCAAGATCAATCGAATCCATACCCCCATCAAGCGCACACTTCACAAGAATAGTTTCCTGGAGAGAATGTGATATTTTCCACCAAAGATGCAAAAAACCAAGCCGAACATCTTGGAATATGCGATGATTCCTCTCCAACCAGATATGCCAAAGCATGAAAGATGGGCCAGCAATCCAAGCAGCATGGAGAGAAGAAGACTTGGAGGGAGCACTACCCAAGCGAGCCCAGAACTCAGGCAAATAGGAAGCATGCCGACAAGAGCAACCCCAAGTGCTCCACCAAAGGTGCCATATCTGAGTAGAATAGGAGCAATGGAAGAACAGATGGGAGACAGACTCCTCTCCATTACCACACAAAACACAATAAGAGGGGCCCTGAAATCCACATTTACAAAGATTATCCTAGGTAAGACAACGGTTGTGAGCCACTAGCCACATGAAAAAATTGCACTTGGACCAAGAAACTTTATTCCAGACTTGCTTCCACCAAGGGACCTCAGCATCCCCAAATAATTGTCTAGTTATCTCCTGATACCCAGCAGAGACATGATATTTACCAGACAAGGTACCGCCCCAAGCCAATACATCTGGACCAAGCAAAGAGGAACACTCTCTAGAGGCCAAAATTTGAGAAAGCTCCTAACGATCCATGTCTGTACCTCCAGGAGGCCAATCAGAAGAATGCTTCCATCTATAACCAACAACAAGTCCCAATTGATAAGGAGTCTTGTAATGAGCCACTTTATCCCATCCAGCGGCAAGAAAAGAGTCACAAAGAGGCTGAAGATGAGGGTATATGGATAAAATGGAAGGGAATCCATCCCAAGCATCAGACCAAAACAAAACTTGAGAACCTCCTTTACATATCCAGAACAGACCCCTCTTCACCAACATCGCACCTGTCTTCAAAGTATGCCAAACCATTGAGCCACGACCTTCAAGAGGAAGTGCAGAAACAGAGCAAGGATCAGCACCATGAAAATATGTATGAGTGATAATACGAGCCCAAAGTTGATGCTGTCCAGAGCACCATCGCCAATAAAGTTTAGCAGCCAAAGCTTGTCTACTCAATAGAGCAGAACGAAGACCAAGACCACCCTCCTTCTTAGGCCTACAAACAGTTGCCCAATTAACCAAGCTCCATTTAGTACTACGCAAATTACCACTCCAAAGGAATTGTCGAGAAAGAGCATCAAACTCCTTGAGAAAGTAAATAGGTGCAGCATGAACCATGCTTCTATAAGTAGGAAGAGCTTGGATAACAGCTTGAAGAAGAGTAACCCAGGCAGCAGTAGAAAGCCATCTATGAGTCCAATGATTTACCTTATCCTGAAGCTTGGTAATCAAATTTTGCCAGAAGAGACATGGCTGCCTAGAAACAGCAATAGGAATGCCAAGATAAGTCAAAGGAAGTGAACCTATCTGAAACCGTAGGATACCAACAATCCTGTGCTAAATAGAATTAGGAGTGTTAAAAAAGTAAATGAAAGATTTGTGCTCATTAACTTTCTGGCCTAAAGCTGCCAAATAAATGTCCAAAGCATGTCGAAAGGCTTCAGCTTCCTTGATCCTAGCAATACTGGCAAGAGCAGAATCATCAACAAATTGAAGATGGGAAAGAGAAGGTAAGCCATTACCCCACCGCCAGCCTTGAATAGAATTCTAGGACACCTGATGCTTAATGAATCTGCCCAAGCCTTCAGCCATGATGATGAATAGATATGGGGAGAGAGGGTCACCCTGGCGGAGGCCTCTAGAAGCACCAAATAGTTGTGAAGGTTGACCATTAATAAGAATAGAAAAAGAGGTAGAAGCAACGCAACTCATAATCCAACTCACCCAGTCAGAGCTAAATCCAAAAGAAAGAAGAATACTCCTTAGGAAGCTCCATTTAACTCTATCGTAGGCCTTAGCCATATCCAGCTTAACAAATATGGCTCTCTCCCTTGAAGTAGCCATAGAGTGAATAGCCTCCGTAGCAATAACCACCCCATCAAAAATTTGTCTTCCAGCAACAAAACCACCTTGTTCTTCTGAGATAATAATGGGAAGCCACCTTTTCAGTCTCTCAGCAATCAGCTTAGTAATAACTTTGTAGACCACATTACATAAGGCAATTGGTCTAAAAAACTCCAATTGATTAGCACCCTCTCTCTTAGGAATAAGAGTCAAGAATGTAGAGTTCAAAGCTCGAAGCATCTGCTTGCTAGCATAGGATTCTTTAACCACCTCCAACAAATCATGATTAATGATGTCCCAAAATTCCTGAAAGAATTCAACTGGAAAACCATCAGGACCAGGAGCCTTCCCCTTAGGCATGCCAAATATAGATTAGGATTATAAATTAGTCTCATGTGTGATAGGAAGTTTAAATCTTGGTTTGTCTTCTATATCTCACGCCAGCAAACTCACCATTGAGGCAATTACACCACTTTGAATAATATACGATAAAATAGAATTATAATTCACAAATGAAATTTAGCAATTTAGTTATTTCTACAAATTATAGAGCTCATTGAGTTTAGAGACTATATAAGAAAAAGCTAAATATATTTTTAATATTATGTAAGTTTTTATATCGCATACAATCATCCCTAACAATTGTACTCAAACAATTGAATTGTAAATTTTAGTCAATATACTTTTCTATTAAATATTCTATATTTTTAAAATTTTATATTCTACATCTTTATTTTCAAAAAAGAAAATAGAAAAAAGTCAAAGGGCCCTGTCTACTAGTAAAATTGAAAGACTCACAAAGAAGCCACAACGAATTTGGCGAATGGAAAAAAAAGTATAATAATTCAAATATCAAATTTATCATCCAAATATTTCTAGATTTTATAGAGTTTATAAATTACGAAAAAAATATAATTATTCACAAATCAAATCTTATCATCCAAATATTTCTAGATTTTATAGATTTTGTTGAGTGTAGAAAATGACTTGGACAAAGCGCTCAAAGAAAAAAATATGACGTTAAACACTTTATTAGGATCAAATATTTAATTTTTAATTTTGACATTTCAGTTTTTTCTAAGATTTTTGTTGGCAGCTTTGTTTGTAGATTTATTACATGCCATAAAAGTACTTTAGTTTCACCTTTAATGAATCATTTAACAAGTGTGACAAGTGGCTAAGTACTTGTCTTAAGTAATTTTAATTTTAGTTTTATGTGTAAATTTAGTTATATATTTAGTAAAGTATTATATTTAATATTTTTAACTATTGCAATATTTTATAATAGATTTTCTAAAATTATATTGATAAATACATTATATGTAAAATAAAATTTTAATATTATTTAATACAATATTAGAATAATATTTATTTTATTTTAATGTTTAAAGTTATAGATGTAATATTTTTTAAATTAAAAAAAATCAATTTTAATTTAAATAACCACAAACAATTATAAAGAAATAATTGTTAAAAATTAATTATTCTAATTAATACCAATAGGCATTATGGTGTGAGTGCATTAATGTTAACTTTTTATTCTTTTAGGTTAAATTTGACAACTATCGACACATCAAAAGTTTAAATCTTATTATAAATAGAATATATTTTTTTTAAAAAATTAATAAACACCACATTAAATATTTGTTTAAGTTATAATATTTGAAGATATAAATCATCCATTTTTTTTATAAATTAAAATAAAAAGTTTATTAATCAAAATGTAATAGCAAAGATTAAAGAGTCACCTACTGCAAAGATAACCTGTGCTTTAGGATTTTTTATTAATATTTAATGAGAATGGAGGAGAGTGGATGGAGTAGTAGATTAAGTTTATTCATAACTAGTACCTCTGAAAAAAGATGACTTGAGAGTATTATTCAGCTCTGCAATAGATTTCATTGCATATTTTGTGTAAAGATATCCTTCTCAAAGCACCTCTTGTCATAAATTATCTCAATATAGCAACACTTCAAAAGAGTATCTCTCGGCTTATATATATATATATATATATATATAGAGAGAGAGAGAGAGAGAGAGAGAGAGAGAGAGAGAGAGAGAGAGAGAGAGAGAGAGAGAGAGAGAGAGAGAGAGAGAGAGTATAACTTTATTAAGCTGAGAGGCTTTCTACAGTGGAAGCATTCATCAATCTAAATAACTTTGTAACTTTATTTCTATATGGTTAATTTTTTTAATCATCATTAATATTGGTCTCTGGAAAAAAGTCAATAAAATCAAAATAAAATTATTTTTTAAATTTATAAATTTAAGAATATGCATCTCATATACAAAATATTAATTATATTCTTAATTTTTTTAAAAATTATTTGATTGGTAAAAATGAGTACTCTTAATCAATAGTTATGAATAATGATTACAATAATACTTACTATGCCTACAAATAATAAAAATATCTATTTTTAAGAGGTTTCAATGGAAATTTTTTCCTACAAAGCTATCTTTTGATTTCGACCAGTTTCACTATTGTATCAAATTCATAAAAACAAACCCAGTTCATACAGAATGTTTTGAAGGAGGTGTAGAAAAAGACCATGTTATAATGTTTACAATCTTCAATCAGATATGACTTTTTGAGCCCTCCAAATGTGAGATCTTTTGTAAGAAGCAAACCACATTACTTTGCCAGGAATGACTCACCCACAATTGATACCCTAACTGCAGTATGGTATCATGTGGGCAAATCATTCTTGACATAACAATATTCTCTGCTGCATCAATTTTGGCTCCTCCACACCTAAAAAAATAATCATGCAAGAAAATAAATGTAACTGTAAAATATGTAATATGGATGAAGTGAAAGGAATGAGAATATATAATGGTCATGAGATAAGAGTAATACTTTTGAGATAAAATGGCATTCTTTCTGTTTACCAAAGTTGATGCCACAGTTATGATATTCTCCTGTTTTTTAAGAGTTGATTGGCATAGTTTTGAAATTATTTGGAATATATTGGAATTATTTGTTCCATGACAACATATTCTTCTGTTTACCAAAGTTGATGGCATCGCCTTTTCAGAAATGAAGCCAAATGACTGAAAAGCGATCTGTGCGGTTTATATTTCATATGGTAATCTGATCTAATGCAGAAAGGTTTTAAAACGAGATTCCCGAGAATAAGTTCAAGTCCAAGGATAAATAAAAGCTTTGAGAATAAATCAGACAAGAAAAGAAATTGACTAACCTCTCTATTCCGTCTCTGATATGGCGTGACAATTTTATTTTGAGTTGAGATAAGTTTAATGGAATATTTTAGTATATGTAGTTTTTTATTTATTTTTAGGAATATTTAATTTATTGAATTTTATTTTTATTTTGAAATGAAATTGTCTTGATCTCATATGTACAAAATATTTTTATTAAGTCAAGTACGATTAGATGATCATGGAACTTATAAAAAGTAGCTTAAGTTGAAATGCTTGATTGAAATTCATAATAAGTGAATTTAAAAGATTTAGATTAAAATAATAATTGTTAGGGATAGGGGTTCTAATCTCTATAATAATATAAATTTCAAAAACAAAAGGGTTTAGAAAAGAACCCCAAACCACAAACTAACAATCCACATGTAGTAATAGAAAAGTCAGTTGAAGACAAATGGAAGACATTGAAAGGCATCTTGCAACCTTAAATCATTTGGATAAACACTTTGATTTTGCAAGAATGGGAGACAATGCTCACCCAATGTCCAATTCCAAACTGTACTCTCATATATACATCTTAGAGAAGACAACATAGAATTGCCAAAAATCGCTTTTTTGAAGAAGACAACCACCTCAATAGGATCAAATAGGAATGAGAGTAAATAAAGAAGCATGATTCAAGCCTCCAACATAACCACATAGATAGAACCCATATCAATAGAGTTTATTTACACCTCCATAGGATTCACACAGAATAAAGTAGAAGAGAGGAAGAAAAGCCTATTGTAGAACATGGCTAAGGGACTAGTGACAAATAGCATAAGACCAAAAATCCACAAAAAAGAAGAAGAAGAAGAAGAAAAATATTCACAAGGAATCACACCTCATTAGGAAATGTCCTGACACCTTTATATATACCTCACCACACAAGTGATCTACAAAAAATAGAGAGGTTCCTAGAGCAACACATTCATAAGAAGAAAAGTACCTAGAATTGAAGAAGTTGCCAATGACACTATACATATTGAGGAGAAGATAAAGAAGTTGAGAAAAAGGAAGAAAGCCAAAAGAGTGGAGGAAACCCTAATATAGCTTTGTCTAGACATAAAATAGTCCCTTAAAGGGAGAAAAAATGTAGCCATTATAAGGCACAATTGAACCAATTAAGGAGGGCTAGGGACAACATAAAATCACTAATGTCATCCACACAAGAACTAGAGAAGAGGATGGTCTTCATACACATAACACTCAATAACATGTTGCAATATAGAAAATAGAGACACCCAAGTGTTGAAGGAATAGGGAAAACTAGATGGGCCAATGAATGGTAGGGAAAGGGTACCTCACTCTAAGGAACAACCCAAAAATCTCTATCGAGGAGAACCAAAAAAACCTCATCTTGTAATCCTAATCACCAAACACCACTGCATCTATAGATGAGGCACAAAGTGATAAGGAGAAAGGGATGCAAGAGCCCCACCTTAAGCATGAAACATATCACAAATCCCAAAAGAAACAATGCTAATGCACCAGAACCCATCACATGATGGAGAATTCTTCAAGAACAAAAGAAATACCACCAAAGAGAAAACTCGATTGATCTACCTAAGTCTATCATCCTAAGAAGTAATCACTTAAACTGTGCTCTTTTTGGGATAGTTTCAAGCCTACTTTAGTGTGCTTGTTATGGTATGACATCATGCTTACTTTTGAATGTGCACTCAATTCAAATATAGGTCATCCTCCTCCAATCCTATTTAAACTTGAGGTTGAATCTAATATCTATGCATGATTTTCTATTTTTCCATCTAGCCATATAAATGATTTTCCACCTAAGGAAAATGCATTTATTTTTGGATCTTAGGACTTCCCCTAATTTTTTGTTATGTTGTAAATTTTATCAACACTTCTAATCAAACTTACCAATATCAAAACAATGGTTTAGGCTATTCTACTAGACTAGATCAAAATGTTGACATTGTCCTAGGACTAGATTGAAATGTTTGTGATGCAAGAGAATCTTGGGTGTAAAAGCAATCTTGCATCACCCAAAAATAAAATTATTTTCAGCCTTTTCTATTTTAATAAGGACTAGTAGATAAGAGGGTTAGTATTTTTTGGAACTTGCTATATTTAGTGAGTTTTCCATGCAAGCTCAAAATGTTCTCATTTCCTACATGAAGCTTCATTTTAAAATTATAAGCCTACCATTAAAATCACATTGCTCTAACTTAAGTATCAGACAAGTTATTAAGGATTTTTAGTGGAAATTTTTGGAGAAAAATCTTTGAACTTGGTTATGAAGGCCTTAGAAGCCTTGGATGAGATTCAAAAACTTAACAAAAAGGCACTTGCATTGTTTCAATCCTATAGATTAGGAGCTAGCTTTCCAAAAATTGGCATAATAGCCAATCAGAGCAATGGTTTCAGAGTTATGGCCTTCCAAAGTTGGGCTACCTAAAATTTCTAAAATAAATGTCAAAGATATATTTGGATGACTCTATATGTATTATTAGGGTCTATTAGCCTTGGGTATTAAGTTTGCATGTCTAGAACTTTCCCAAGCAACATAAAATTGTCTATTTAAGAAAGGCTCAAACATTGTCTAGAACAACTATGGGTGGTAGTTCATAGCTTAGTCTTGCAAAGTACTATAATGAAGGCACCCATGTGGGTTAGCATATTGTACTTGTGAATTCTGTAATTCCACATTTGCAGTGATAATAAGAAGTCCATATTTTTTTTTCACATTTGTTGTTGTTTCTTTGTTTCTATTATGTATTTATGGTATCGAGGGGAGCAGCCTTCATCAATTTGTCTTGTCATTGTTGTTTTTATCCTAAATTTAGTCTAGAGCCTAAAGGAGAGATTTTTTATGTAGCTCAAATCCTTTCAATGATAATAATTCAGAAAATAATAACAACATATATTTTCAAAATTTTAGATTCTTCATTCAATTCTTCCAACTCTACTCTCCCTCTACAATGAAAAAAAAAAAACTACTTAATACAATTTCAAAATTTACCATATTTGGAAGATTTTCAAGAAAAATAGATTTTTCCATTTTTGTTAATTTCCAAAACCCATCCTATGAATCTCATTTTTTTCCCAAGAGAAACCCACAACTGAGGCACAATGAATTGCCAACTAAACAACAAAATGAAAAAGATGATTTTAGATTTATTATAAAAATTAACTTTCTAAAAAATTGGAAAAAAATACAAAAAGTTAATTTCTGAGGTTAAGATGAAATTTGAGGCTCCTAGACAAATGTTGAGATAGCCACCTATAGAGTTGAGCTTGATTTACAATCCAAATAACTCCTCCTCACACAATTTCCTATAAAATTTCAGCCAAAACCCATATCCTAGTCAAAAGTTATGAGTCCCAAAAGTTAATACATCAATTTTTTTACTAAAATGAGAAATTAAAGTTTTCCTTGATGAAATTTGAATCTTAAAATGCATATAAAAGGGCA